>CAUYPK010051354.1:0-77945 GCA_963574355.1 Loris lydekkerianus | reverse complement strand
GATCAAACAAAATTCTTCCTGGAAGAACAACCACATAATCTAGCTTCAAGAATCGCCCCAAAGCTAAATTACAGCTTTCACATGAAGGCTATAACCCAACTATAGCACAAGACTATGGAGAAAGGGCCAAGGAAGGGGAAGGGAGAGGGGGAGGTTTTAGTGGAGGAAGGGTAATGGGTGGGGCCACACCTACAGTGCATCTTAGAATGGGTACAGGTGAAACTTACTAAATGCAGAATACAAATGTCTACATACAGTAACTAAGGAAATGCCATAAAGGGTACATTGAACAGTTTGATGGGAATATTTCAGATTGTATATGAAACCTGCACATTGTACCCCTTGATTGCACTAATGTACACAGCTATGATTTAACAATAAAAATAAATAAATTTAAAGAAACATCAGACACAACAAAGTCATTACAAAGTTGGTTTTTTGAAATTATGAAGTATGCAGTACTTAGATTTTTGTAAAATAACGTGTTTTTAAGTATATGAAGTTGAAATTTCTTGAATGTGGCCTTATTTGATTACAGCTACATCAATGGAGCATTCTCACATGAAAAGGGTCCCCTGACCTGGCCCGAAAATCAGGGATAGTCATATATCAGTCATAACAGCAGGTGGCCCAGAACTCACCAGTCACAGCAGCTCTTTCACAAGAAGGGATACCAACCACAATGCTGGAGAGTGCATCCTTCAAATATTATACAAACGGAGAAATAGATCCAAGTCGTTCATTGGATGAAACAGTGGTAGGTGCAGTGATGTGCCACACATGTCTCCCTTTATGGAAGATCTTCAGCCCAGCTGCAGCCTATGTGTTCATCTACGTATTCTCTTGTCAGTTTCTTCATCTCAGTGTCAGATGCAAAAGCCACCTTGTCTAGGGTGATGCTAGTCTCAGCCTGTATCCAGTGGCTGAGTGTCATAAAAAGCAAGGTATTTCTTCTTAATTACAGATTTGTTCCAGATTTGAGGAGTTTGAGACCTGCCTGGGCAACATAATAAGAACATGCCTCTAAAACAATAGCAACAAAAAATGAATTTAATCAAATTTAAAACTCTGAAAAGAAGTTTATCTGTTGTTTAATCTCATCACTCTGAACATAGATTTTGTATCACACATAGCTCTCGTCTGATTTCTTTGTGATTAAGGACTCATGAGTAATATAATAAATTAAAGCCAGATTGCTACTGTCAAATTTTGGTAACCAATCACTTATTCACTGTATGTCTATTTCTGTTCTACCCTTTCTTCACTGCCTTGCTACTTCCTAAGGTTTATACGGGGATAAAACTGAGTATTTTATTTACAAAAATAGCAACACAAGTTGTGCAAGAATAGAGACAACAATGAACATAAAAAAGCTCATGGAATGTAGCATGTGGCCATTTTATCCATTCAGATTTTATGCTCCGAAGAATATATATGATGAAAAATTCACTAAACACAGTGAGGGCTCTAAAAATATAAATAATAGTAAATGTTTATAGAAAATGATGTTTATTTTTTTTAATTATTAAATCATATCTGTGTACATTAGTGCAGTCAAGGGGTACAATACGCTATTTCATATACAGTCTGAAATATTTTCATCAAACTGTTTAATATCGCCTTTATGGCATTTTCTTAGTTATTGTATGAAGACATTTGTATTCTGTATTTAGCAAGTTTTGCCTGTACCCGTTCTAAGATGCACCGTAGGTGTGGCCCCACCAATTACTCTCCCTCCACCCCAACCTTCCCCTTTAATGTTTAACTAAGCTATCTAATTCTGGCCTAGAAATATACCTAGGTTGGTTATAACCAATTACATAAAATTTTTAAATGTCAATTACTTTCCATCTAAAGTGATTGACCTTAAATTAATATTTTAAATGGTAATTACTTATATAGGGTATTGCTTTAAAACTCAAATTAGGTTGGATATCAACTTGACATTTTTTTGACCCCACAGTTCTCATGAAATGGACACAAAGTGCATTTCTCATTATTGAAAAATCAACTTACTTTACAAAATCATCTTTGCTTACTGTTTAATATGATGAAATATATGATTACCCACTAAACTTGATACTCACTATCAAAAATCCACAAAGAAACACATAAAAATAATTAACAACCAAAATCTTTAAAAATATAGAAAATTATATCTGAAAACATTTATTCATTTATTCTATAATATGGCATGTGCTAGGCATTATCCTAAGTCCTAAAGAAAAATGGGAACAGAAGAGCACAATGGAATTCATTCTAAATAGTTTTACAGGTTACTGTGCGGGGAAAAGTATCAAGGATGTAATCATATTTATGAATATTTAGGTATATGCTGAGCTAAGTGCCGTACAGGAATGATATATCATTGTCATTCACTAAATCCTTATAAAAGGGAAACTTACCCAGACTTTGGAGTTTATGTAAGAGTTCTTTAAAGTATATGATGCTCAAGGTGATGTACTATATATGTGTTAAAGTTAATTAGCAAGTACATAAACCCAGTGATACAGATCAGACTATCTGAAGCATAGACAAAGAGCAGGCAACAAGAGGTCAGGGAAGAACCAGAAAAATGGAGCAAGATCAGGCTAGACAGATAAAGCAGAATCAGAAAATGCAATGAAGTGGGCTAGAAGTAATGGGTAGTCACTGTAGGATCTTAGAAAGAATAGTAATGAAGATAGGACATAATTCATAATAGTGTTGTTTTTTTTTTCTTTTTGCTTTTGTAAAAGTAAGTTTCATTATGATATAATTTATAAAACATAAAAATGGTTCCTTTTAAGGTATGTAGAGATACCAATTTGGTTATTCCATTCAGTCATGTAAAAAAATGGTGTATTTGCTGTAGGTCCCAAATCTTTTGTAGTTCGTGAGTTTCTAGTTTGAAAACTGTCTCATATCTGAAAACTGAGCAAGGGAAGCCACTTTTTATTTGGGGCAACTGAGCTCACTCTCCTGGTCACTCATCCTGGATTCTTTCTAATAGTAAAGGCTAAGAAATACACTTATTGGCTGGCCTTTGGGATATCACCTCATATTAACCATCTCTGTGAGTCATTTTCATTTTCCAGCAGAAAAGTTTCCAAAGAACACTTCACAGTTCTGCTCTGTGCTAGGGCAGATGTGGAGAAACTAAAGCTTTTGGTGACTGGGTAATTGGTAAAGGCCTGTGTGTTTAAGAACGCATAAATCTGTAGCCTTTATATATACCAAAAATAACCAAGCCAAAAATAACCATCAAGGACTCTATTCCTTTCACAGTAGTGCCAAAGAAGACAGCAGCATTTTTGTAGCTGTCCGGACCTGAGAATCACAGCCCCTGGATCCATAGCCAATGCTTCCCAGCATCTACTTGGACCTTGGGTCCCAGAGGAACTTTGGGTCTCCCAGAGATTGGCCATTCAGGACCAACTGCTTTCCACTAAGAAGAGAGTGTGGCACACCAGAGGACCCCTCAGGACAAAGAGGACCAGGGCACCAGTTCCCCACCATTTGGGGCCTTCCCTCTTGCCTCCCTTCCCTCATGCACTGCTGCCGAGGTAGCCATGGCTGAGGAGTGAGGGCTCCTCAAGGGATTATTAAGCCAGGGAACTTGGGAGTGGCTGCCTCACTTCTGACAGAGTACCTACACACCCAGGCTTCCCCAGAATATGGAGTTCACTCCTATTCCTTTCTCCCTCTAGAAAGCTGCAGCAAGTACTTCCATGTGTCCCAAGGACAAAAACATCTACCTCCCCATGAGGGAGGGCAGGGCTAGCAGTGCTGTCCATAAGCTACCTGTCTCTTTTGAGACAAGGGTACCACCCCTGGAAACAAGTCACTGGCATAACTATACCTCCCACACTGGACATTTCAGCCATAGCTGAATGTCCCAGGCTTATAGTAATCTGCCTTTCTCCTAAATGAGCATTCTCCCAGAGCAAATAGCTCCATTTCTTACTATGAAACCCAGTAACTTAACTCAGGGAGGTTTGAGGAGAAGTGTGCCACCTCAGTCTTAGTCTAGTGCTCCCCAGGACTCAAGCACTCTATCTTGGGGCCTGGGAACTGGAGATCACCTAACCACTACCACTGGCACCTAGGGTCTGAGGTCCAACCAACCCAAATGGTAAGCAAATATACAGTGCATACACCTACCTACACAACCCCCCAAAAGCAGTGTACCTGTCTTTTTTTACATGAAGCAGCAGAGTTGTAGGAAAAGGAGAAGAGGAGAAGCATAAAGCTTGCTCTTTTGACCTGAGAGAAGAGGTTCCATGTGAGAAGGTATCAGTATAAGGATTCTGACAACATGAAAAACAAGCCCCAAAAATCAACACCCCCAAAAAATCACACTAGTTTATCAGCAATGGACTCAAAGCAAAAGGAAATTTTGAAGCCTTAGATACAGAATCCAAAATAAAAATTTCAAGTAAATTTAATGGGATTGAAGAGAGAAATAAATACCAACACAAAGAAACAAAAAAAATTTAAAGTTATGAGTGAAAAATTCACTAAAGAGGCTCGGCACCCATAGCACAGTAGTTACAGTGCCAGCCACATACACTGAGGGCGGAGGGTTCGAACTCGGCGCCAACCAGCTAAACAACTTCAACAAAAAAATAGCCTGGCTTTGTCCAGGCACCTGTAATCCCAGCTAGTTGGGAGCCTGAGGTGAAAGAATTGCATAAGCCTAAGAGTTTGAGGTTGCTGTGAACTGTGACAGCATAGCACTCTACCAAGGGTGACATAGTGAGACTCTGTCTCAAAAAAGAAAAATTCACTAAAGAGACAGATTTTTTAAAAATAACAGAACTTCTAGAAATTAAAGAGTGATTTAGGGAATTTCATAATACAATGGAAAGTTTTAACAACAACTAGACCAAGCAGAAGAAAGAATTTCAGAGCATAAAGACAAGGTTTTTGATTTAATCCAGTCAGTCAAAAATAAAGAAAAAAGGATAAAGAGAAATGAACAAAGTCTGTGAGAAATATGAAATTATGTAAAATGCCAAGCATAAGAATCATAGAGGAAGAAAGAGAAGGAGGAGGAGAAGGAGGAGAAGAAGAGGAAAAGAAAGAGGAAGAGGAAGAGGAAAAGAAAGAAGAAGAGGAAGAGGAAGAAGAAGAAGCAGAAGCAGCAGCTGCAGCCAAAAGCGTGGAAAACCTAATTGAAAGAATAATGGAAGAAAAATTCCCTGGTCTTGTTAGAGATTTAAACAACCAGATAAAAAGAAAAAGGTCAATGAATTCCTAGAAGATTCAGTCCAAATAGGACATTACCAAGTCACACAATCATCAGCTTGGCCAAAGTGAAGGAGAAAATCCTACAAGCTGTAAGACAAAAACATTAAGTAATTTACAAAGAAAAATTCATGAGACTTTTTAAAAGCAAACTACTCAGTAGAAACCTTACAAGCCAGTAGGGGCTGAGTTCCTGCCTTTAGTCTTCTTAAACAGAATAACTGCCAAGAATTTTGTGTCCTGCAAAAGTAAATTTCATAAAGAAAGGTGAAATAAAATCTTTGCCAGACAAGCAAACATTTGGGGAATTTGTCACCACTAGACCCACACTGCAGGAAGTGCTCAAAGTGCTCTAACACCAAAATGAACCAAATAGAGTGTAAAAACACTCAAAAGTGAAAACTCACAGCTTTTACAAAACAATGGCACAAAAACTACAAAGCAACTAGGTAACAATTAACATAATGGCTGGAACAGTATCTCATCCATCAATATTAACATTGAATGTAAATGATCTTAATTCCCCCACTTAAAATATATAAATTGACAAAATGGATAAAAAACACAACTCAAATGTCTCTAAGAAATATAACTGGGAATGATTCTCATAGACTCAAAGTAAACAACTAGAAAAAATATCCCAAGCTAATAAAAACCAAAAGTGAGCAGGAGTATCTATTCTTAGGTCAGATAAAATAGACCATAAATCAACAAGAGGAAAAAAAAATACATGGAAGGTCATTATATAATGATAAAGGAGTCAATTGAATAAGAAAATATTACAACTCTAAATACACATGCACCTAACATCAGAGCTCCCACATTTAGAAAAGAAATAGTACTAAACATAAGAAAAGAAATAGACTATAATACGATAATAGTGGGGGACTTCAACATTCTATTGACAGCAACAAAGAGACACTGGACTTGGACTTAAACAAGACTGTAGAACAAATGACCTTATAGATACTACAGGATAGTCATTCTTTTTATATTGTATATTTTTCCGAGATAGTTACACCATAAAACAAGTCTTAGCAAATGTGAAAAAAATCAAACTAATACACTGTATCTTCTCAGATGACAGTGGAAAAGCCAAGAGGAACTTTCAAGACTATACAAATAGTTGGAAATTAAACTACCTGTTCCTGAATGATCATTGAGATAACTACAGAATCAAGATGGAAATTAAAAAAAAAAAAAAAAAAATTAAAATTGAATAATAATGGCAACACAAGCTACCAAAATCTCTAAGATATAGAGAAAGCAATGCTAAGAGGGAAATTCATAACACTAAGTACGATATCAAAAAGACAAAGATCACAAATTAATAACCTACTGTCAATGTGAAGGAACTCTAGTACAACTCTAAACAAAGGAAACCCAGAGTCAGCAGAAGATAGTAACAAAGAGTAGAGCAGAACTAAGCAAAATTAAAACAAATGGGGGAAAAAGTGGATCACTGAAATGTAAAGTTTCTTCTTTACAAAGATAAACAAAATTGATAGACCACTAGCCAGATTAACTAAGAAAATAAAAAGTGATTCAAATAAGCTCAATCAGAAATGAAAAAAGAGATATTACAACTGACAACACAGAAATGCTAAAGACCGTTTGAGATTACTATGACAACCTCTATGCACACAAACCAGAAAATCTAGAGGAAGTAGATAATTTTTAGAAACACACAGCCTCCCAACCTTGAATCAGGAAGAAACAGAAATTCTGTACAAACAAACAATGAGTAGTGAGATTAAATCAGCAATAAAAAATATCCCAACAAAAAAAGTCCCAGACCAAACAGATTCACAGCAAAATTCTGCCAGATCTACAAATAAGGACTCCTACCTATCCTACTGCAACTATTCTATAGCATCAAAAAGGAGGAAATCCTCCCTACCTAATTCCATGAAGCCAATATGACACTGATACCAGAGCCAAGAAAGAACACAACAAAAAAGAAAACTGTAAATCAATAACTCTGATGAATATAAATGCAAAATTTCTAAATAAAATACAGTGGAATCTCCGTAAGTTGACACCCAAGGGACTGTAACAAACCAGTCAATATATAGAGGTGGTCAACATAAGGAGCTAGGCCTACTGTACTGATACACACATATGGTGCATGTCCAGTCTATGAAAATTAGGTCAGTTTAAGGAGATGGTCAATGTAGGAAGTGTCCAACTATGAAGGTTGAACTGAATCCAAACTGAATCCAAAAGCATATCAAAAAGCTAATTCACAAAAAAGTAGTTTTCATCACAATGATGCAAGGATAGTTCAACATATACAAATCAATAAGTGTAATTAACCACATAAACAGAATTAAAAATAATAACTTCATCATCATCTCAATAGATACAGAAAAAGCATTCAATAAAATTGAGCACCCTTTATGCTAAAAATCGTTAACAAACTAGGCATACAAGGAACAAACCTCAAAATAATAAAAGCCATATATGTTCAACCCACAGCCAACATCATACTGAATGGGGTAAAGTTGAACACAACCCCTTCAGAAATGGAGTAAGACAAGGATACCCATTTTCACCACTTCTATTCAACATAGTACTGGAAGTTCTAGCCAGAGCAATGAAGAAAAAGGAAAAAGTAAAGGACATTAAAACAAACAAAAAAAAAAAAAAAAAAAAAAAAAAAAAGAGGAGGTCAAGCTATCTCTGCTCGTTAATTATATATTCTCATATCTAGAAAATGATATGGCAGTGTTTTTTAACCTTTTTTTTTATTTCACAGCACACTTGAACCTATGGTTAAACTTCCATAGCATATTTAAATTAAGTTGATAAAAACAAAAAGAGTAAGAAAAAGAATATACTTATGTGCTTTGAACTTCTTTCAAAATTAATTTCATTAATAATCTTTAAAACTTTCACAGCACATCTAAGACCCTCTCATGGAACACTGGCACCCTGGTTGAAAATCACCATACTAAAGACTCCACCAAAAGACTCCTAGAACTCATAAATAAATTTGATGAAGTCTCAGGTTACACAAATCAGTAGCATTTCTGTATACTAATAACAGCCAAGTTGATAATCCAATTAAAAACTCAGTACCATTTACCATACCTACAAAAACAAAAATACCAAGGAACATACTTAACCAAGGAGATGAAAGATCTCAAACTACAAAACACTAGTGAAAGAAACTATTGATAACACAAAAAAAGTAAAAATATTCCTATACTCATGGATTGAAGGAGTCAACATTGTTAAAATATCCATGTTGCCCAAAAGTGATTTATAGATGCCCATTAAATATCAATGCCCATTAAAATATCAACATTTGTCACAGAATTAGAAAAAACAATCTTAACTTCATATGGAAGAAATAAAGTGCCCCAAACGCCAAAGCAATCCTAATTTAAAAGAACAAATCTAGAGGAATCATATTAGTTGATTTAAAATGATACATAAAGACCACAGTAGTCAAAATAGTATGATACTGTATAAAAGTAGACACACAGATCAGTGGAACAGAATTGGGAACCTAGAATTAAAACCACCTACTTACAATCACTGATCTTCAACATATTCTACAAAAGCATACACTGAGGACACCCTAATCAATAAATGGTGAGGCAAAAATTAGAAAGCCATGTGCAGAAGAATGGAACTGGATCCCCACCTCTAACTCAAGATGGAGTACAGATGCTAATGAAAGACCTAACACCATAAAAATCCTGGAAGAAAACTTAGGAAAAACTCTTATGAACATTAGTTTAGGCAAAGAACTTATGACTAAGACTATAAAGCAAATACAACCAAAAAAAAGAAAGAAAGAAATGAGACTTAAACAAACATTTCTGCCAGGCAAAAGAAATAATCAACAGAGTAAATAGACAACCTACAGAATGAGAGAAAATATTGGCAAACTATATCTCACAACATACTAATATCTAGAATCTACAAGGAGCTCAAATAAATCAGCAAGGGGAAAAAAAAAAAAACATTTTTAAAAAAGCAAAAAACATGAACAGACATTTTTGAAAAGAAGAAATGCAAATGGCCAAAAAACATGAAAAAATGCTCAAAATCATTAATCATCTGGGAAATGCAAATTAAAACTACAAAGCAATGCCCCCTTATGCCTATCAGAATGGCCATTATTAAAAATTCAAAAAATGATAGATATTGGCATAGATGTAGTAGAAAGGGAATGCTTACATACTGTGAGTAGAAATGTAAATTAGTAAAATCTCTGTGGAAAATAGTATGCAGATTCCTTGAAAAACTAAAAGTAGACCTAAAATTTTATCCAACAAACTCACTACTGGGTATCTACCTGAACCAAAAAGATACCTGCTCTTGAATGTTTACCACAGCACAATAGATAGTTGCAAAGATACAGAATTAATCTAAGTGCCCATGAACCAATGAGTAGATAAAGAAAATGTTGTGTGTGTATGTATATGCATGTGTGTGCATATATGTGTGTGTGTGTGTGTGTGTGTATATATATATATATATATATACAAATATATATATATATAGACATATATATATATATATATATATATATATATATATATATTTGTACATACCTACACACACACACACACCATGGAATACTACTCAATAAAAAAGAATGAAATCATGTCTTTTCAAGCAACTTAGATGAAAGTAAAGCCATTATCCCAAGTGAAGTATCTCGGGACCAGATAAATAAAAACTGCATATATTCACTTATAAGCGGGAGGCAGAGCTCAGGCTGTGATATAAGTGATGAGAGTGGCTATAAATACAGATGAAGCTTCACTCACTCACCCACTGCTGCTCACCTCTGGCTGTGCAGCCCAATCCTATAGGATCAACCAGATACTCCCCCAAAGAGAGCGTGAATGTTTAGAAGTACTTAAGAGCTTTATCTTCATTTAAGATTTTGGGGTTTTTTTGGTCATGGAATGGTACAAAAAGAAAAGGGCCATGATAATTAAAAAGAAATCCATACTATTGCCACTTAAATTTTGTTACAACTGAAGAGTACACTTGAAGAATCAAACAGAACTGTCTTGACCTTCATAACGTATATTATTAGTTTTCTCTTTTAAAAACTAGTCTTTCTCTGATAGATACATTGAGCCTGATTTGTGGGCCACAAGTGCTTGAGTTCAGGTCCTTTTCCTAACTTAACACTGATCCTGACCCTACCATAAATCTTAAAATAGGAGTACAATGAATGTTTGTTATTAATGTTGATAATGATGTGGATGAGCAAAAATAATCTAGAGCAGAATTCTAGCCCATTGCCTGTTCTTATAAATAAAGTTTTATTGAACATAACACACCCACTCATTGACATAGTGTACAAGAGCAGAATTGAGTGTCTGGCATAAAACATGGCTCAGAAAACATAAGGTTTATACTATCTGGCCCTTTACAGGAAAAGTTTGACATCTCCTGATCTACAAGATCCTTTATGAATCATTAATAAAGTGATAATTGTCACAAAGTTTTCATATATAACGAGTCACAACATAAAAAAATTCTTCAGAATTTGGTGTCTTATAAATCCACCAGTCTCACAATCAAACCCCCCCTCTTGTGTCTGAGTCCTTGATTTCTTTTTTATTTACCTCCTCTCCACATCTGGGATTATTCACAAAATCTGAGACATCTGCTTCCATAGATTTTTCTTCCTTAACAAATATAATAAAAATCAATATTCAGAGAAAGGTAATGGTAAAAAGATTCTAACAAAGCCTTCAGAAGTCAACAGCAAAGATTAGAAAAAAACTTCTATTGTCCTTTTAGATGGGGTATTTGAGATAGTCCATCAAGCATGACTTTATTACACACCTAAAGGCTATTATTACTTTGAAAATTGAACTAGTAAAATCAAAGAAGACATATAATATATAACATATCCTATTATCAAAAAATCTGGCACCTCTGTCTTAACTATTAACAACACATCCCAGTCAAATGAATGATAAGTGGAACTATTAAATAGGAAGCATGAAACAGCCAAAACTGTATTACTTATAATTTCAAAATAAAATGCTAGACAAGGTCAAGGATAACGTACATTATCTCAATAGAAATCTCATCCCTGAGGCAAGGTAATTTTCCACATGAGATTCTGGAATCGAAAAATAAACTAAAATATTGATTATATGGGGTTAAAAGGGAGTTTTGTTCTTTCCTCTGTAGTTGTTTCACTTGACATATGAGGAAAATGATGAAACTTATCTTTCTCCAGAAGAGGTGAGAAACATCAGAATTTTGAACTGGAAGAATCTTAGTTCAACCCTCTGAATTTGTTAGATAAAATTGAGGCCCAAATCATGTAACTAGCTGAAGACACAAACTGAACTAAGACTCATAGCTCATAACTCTAGTCAAAAATTCTTTTTCTACTTTATGATGAGTCCATTTATCTTCACCTGTTGGATACATTAGTAGATAAGATACTTGGTGAAGAAATACTGAGAGGAAGCTTTGCTGTATATACTTCCCTCATGGTGATATAAGGTAAAATTCTGAGTTTCAAGCAGGACTTTCGGAAAAGATCCCATCACTCTTGATTGACTGCAGAGGAACCGAGGAACAAATAGTTGTGCAGTGAACAGTCTTTCCTCCCATGCAGGCTGACCTTGCTAAGATGCAGGCGCCCTCCACTCCAGCAGTAGCAATGACCATCTGCCTTGGAAAAAACTTGCAGTTCTTTTTTCGGTGACTCCCCCTGCCACTCCTATTCCCTAGAGTGCAAGTAAAGACTAGATGCCTTCTGTATAATGACTATGGTCAGCTATAAATATAAGGAAAATGAACATGCACATCTTGATGTCAAGCTAATTTTAGCTGAAGAGTTTCATTTTAAGTATGCCCAACCTAGACTGGGCACATCATGGTTCAGTCAAAGAAGTTTTAAAAATGGAAATTACAAAACCACAGCGTGGAACCAAAATTGTTCAGATTGTAGTAACAGTGATTGAGATGCTCTTGGTGATGCTGCCAAGAGGAGGCCCTTGGATGCACGGTGGGGAGCTCTCAAACCACACGGGTAAATAGATTCCGTCATCGCCAGGACTGAACAATAGACTCTATGTTGTGGCTTCAACTCTGTTGTCATGAATGTAAATAGTTTCTCACCATTCATATGTGGACAATGCTCTAAGTGTTAGAGAATGCATTCTGTGGGCAGGTGTGATAAAGGTTTTTTACCAAGGTTTTTGTACTGTCTTCTCGGTATTTTACCTTAGCTTTTAGAGTCAGCGGAGTGTTTCACTACTGTTTTCAATCCACAGAACAGCTACAGAGTATGTCTAAAGATTCCAGCCTGTTATTTTTCTTCAAATCTGGGTTTCAATCTTGGTTAATGTTTGCCCAGAAATATGTAATTGCGGACTTCCTCCTCATAAACCCTTCCAGAGTATAGGCTGCCAGGCTAGCATGCTATTATTATCTCTTTGCCTCAGGGCTAACGCAGGGTGTGCCATCGTAGTCACAGGACAGATAACCTGCTCCCTGCCAGGAAGCCCATATGGTTAGCAGCTGCAGCTAAGAAAAACTACATTTGCATGTTTCCAACAACGTTTGTGTTTTTTCTCCCTGGATAAACAAATTTTAACTGGTTTCTTTATTAAAAACTCACGTTTGCCATTTCCCTATATTTTCTGCATAACTCCTTTTCTCCATTCACATTAGTCCCTGTGATGCGTATGTGGCCCTATCCCTCTCCCTCACCCAGCCTCGCTCACTGGAGAACTGGTTTTACTCATCCAGTGGCGCTTTCTGGTAAAGCCCTCCCTGTTCACACGTGTGTCTCTGCCCCTGAACATAAGCACACAGACAAGACACAATTAAGGCTCATTGCGACTTCCTTATGCTACCCTAGCCCTTGGTTACATCCCTGTTATAAAATGTCATGATCTAACTTGTATTGTATTTAGCTGTGCCTCTTCATACTTCTTCAGCGACACTGACCTTCTTTCTGATCTCTATATTCTCAGACTTAGCAGTTTTCTCAGTCCTGGAATAAACTTCACACACATTTTTTGTATTAAGGTATAATTTACATATGGCCAATTTTCCCTTGTCCGCGTACATTTCTATGAGTTTGCACAAATGTATGCAATCATGCAAGCACCCCACATACAATCAAGGTGTAGACCAGTTCCATTGCCCCCAAACACAGCCCATTCCCCTGTAGCCTGTCCCTCCCATCACCCCCCAGCTCTGGCATCCACTATTTTGTTTTCTAGCTATGCATGTGTTATAAAAGAAAACATACAGTCCACTCGCTTTAGAGTGTGGCTCTTTTCACTTAGCACAATGCATTTGAAATCCACCGTGCCATCACCGCAGCAGTAGGCCATGGCCATTTCTTTTTTATACTAAGAATATCCATTTATGAGTGCGCCACAGTGCCTTTACCCATTCCCAGGTGAGAGATATTTGAGTTGTTTCCAGTTCAGTAGTGAATAAAGCAGCTATAAATAACCATATTCATCTTTTTGTGTGAATCCAAGTTTTTATTTCATTTGGATAAAGAACTAGAAATAGGATCACTGATTTATAATAAGTACATGTTTAAGTTTAAAAGAACTTGCCTGTTTGCAAAAGAGGCTACTTTTTTTATATCCCCAATAGCTGTATACGAATTTCAGTTTCTCTAAATCTTCATCAACACTTGATATTGCCAATTTCTTTCTTTTCCTTTTCTTTTTGTTCTTTTTTTTTTTTCTTTTAGCCATTCTAGTAGATGTGTATTGTTATCTCACTGTGGTTTTAATCTGTATTTCCCTAGATACTAACGAAGTTGAGCATATTTTAGTGTGCTTATTTGCATCCACACATCTTTGGTGAACTGTCTATTCAAATATTTTATTCATAGCAGGGCATTGTGGTGGGCTCCTGTAGTCCCAGCTACTGGGAGGCTAAGGCAAGAGAATTGCCTAAGCCCAAGAGCTGGTGGTTGCTGTGAGCTGTGACGCCACAGCACTCTACCAAGGGCAACAAAGTGAGACTATCTCTAAAAAACAAAAAACAAAAACAAAAAAAAATTATTCATTTTTAGGGGTTGTCTTCTTAGAGTTTTGGAAGTTCATTCTATAGTCTAGATGTGTGTTCTTTATCAGATATGTCAATTGCAAATACCTTTTCCCAATCTGCTTAATAAATATTTTTAAATGAAAAAAAGTATAGACAAACATAGTTCCTTTGAAAAGGGCTTATGAGACTTTAAATATACAAATGATACATATTTATACTGTCACATCTTCTGATGAGTCTACAGGATGCTTGGAATAATGTAATTTAAAAAAAATGGTAAAAGCAAATCTAGAAACATACTACTTAGAAATTAGTTAAGTGTAGCACCAGGAGAGATTTGCTCTAGGAAATATATACATCTTTTATATTACTAAAAAAGAAAAAATCTATTATTAGAATAGGTATACATCTCTACCAGTACAAATTTGATAACTTCAGTACTTAAAATCTATTCCTGACTCCCACTGAATTCTTTACATGAAAAGCATATTAAAGGATTATGCAAACAATCTTTGTGTGTAGAAATGTGTAAGGGATTCTTTACTGTGAGAGCTGTGAACCTGACATTCCTAAGAGGATCTTCAGTCCCATAATACAGTGTTCCATTGTCAATTCTATTGAAAGGAAAGTTTTATAGGAAGGAAGGAAATTTTATTACTGTTTCTACAAATGAGGTATTCTGACATCAGTCAATACCTACTGGGATCAAAGGACCCAAATATGCCATAAAACACTGCATTGTTCAGGCATATTTATTCTCAACGTATCAGTGAGTATATGCAGTCTACACAGTTTATGGACATCACAGAAATACTAGATATAGTCGCTGTCTTCAATGGGAATTCCTTCTGGATAAGGAGACAAGAAAATAAAACAACAACAACAAAAAAAAAATAAGAAATAGGACCAGTTCTTGTGGCTCAGGCCTGCAATCCTAGAACTCTGGGAGGCCAAGGAAGAGGATCACTTAAGTTCGGCAGTTCAAGACCATCCAGAGCAAGAGCAAGACCCCAAATCTACATAAAGTAGAAAAATTACCTAGGGATAGTATTGTGTGCCAGTAGTCCCAGCTACTTGGGAAGCTGAGACCGGACATTCATTTAAGCCTACAAGTTTGCAGTCAGCTATGATGATGCCCCTGCACTCTGGTCCTGGCAACAGAGCAAGACTCTGTCCCCCAAAAAAGAAAATAAAGAAAAGAACAAAATAAAAGCAATGACACAAACCAGTGTGACTATAAGGTGAAGACTGAAGACAGAGAAGGAGGAGAGAAGGTTGGGAGGAAGGAGAGGAAACTAACCACGGACTTGTTTCCATCTCATGGACTATTTTTCTATCAAATATTCAAAAATGCCACCAAATATGTCAGCTAGAACAGTTCATTGGTGTGATGAGATTGAGGCCTACAGACAGGAAATCAACTTCCAAATATCATGCGTCACCACTCATTCTGGTGTTCAGAGGAGGAGTAAAACCGAAGACTGAAGGAGCCAGAGAAAATGCTGCAGAAGTGAAATACAAACTGACCCTAAAGGGGGGGTAGATTTTGCTTAACAGAAGTGAGGAAAATAGTGTGAAGAAACCAAAAGGGCAGCTGTGGAATTTGTCACCCTGGTCTCCTGGGTCATCTGATGCTCCTGCCCACCCCAGGCTCTGGAAGTGTCAGATATTTGCTTTCTAAGTCTCCTTCACAATTAATCTAACACATGACCTGGGTCCTGCCAGTTGGAATCACCTGCCCCAGCCTTACACTCCACATCTGCTGCTTCAGGAAAAGCGGGGGTGTGCAGCACGTGTGTGGGCCATAGGGAGCTGGATCCTTATCCCAGAGGCAGCTGAAGCAGGGGTTCAAAAGCCAAGACCCATGCCACTGGGGCCTATGGTGTGGTCAGCCACACAGCAATGTCTTCATGGGTCTATTTGCCTGTGTGATTTGAGGCATTGTTCCCAGATGCGTGACCTCTAAGCCCAGACCCTTTCTAGAAAGCCTATGTTTCTTCTTCTAGAAATTCTGTGAACCATGTAGTATATTTTCAATAAGCTTCTCTCCTGCTTAAATCAGCTACAAATGGTTTTAGACTAGTAATGGGCATTGCCATATATGGTAAGAACCTTTTTATCCTTTCTCATGTCCCTGTGTAAGGCATCAGTTAGCATCCTCTCTTCGTTTTCCTTAGTGGGGAGCATAGCATAAGAGTCAAGACATGGATGGCTTTGGAGTCCAATGGCCTTAGGCTCAGACACCAGTTCCAAGTGAAAGAAATTTATGAGGAATTCTGGGGCCCACAGATATTTGTATGACCTCACCATGTGCTTTCATGTCATCCTGACTCTTCTTAATAAATATGCGCTTGCTGAATGTGCAAAGGCCCAAGATCCTTTCATTTCATAAGACTCATCATAATTGATACGGATTTTCTGCTTCTGAGTTACAAAATTATAAGATACTAAGGTACAAATCAGTGGCATTTTGTATACCACATTCGTCTATGCTCATCAAAACACAGCCCCAGCGTGGTGCACATTAGCACATCACGTTTCTTCTAATGGTATTTCACTTCTTGTTTGCTATTTAACTTTTCACCAATTGCCTCACAATAAGCTTGGAGGACAAAGACTGTATCTGTATCCTCCCACTATACCCAACACTGAGCTGGGCATGTAGCTGCACCTCAGTGCATATTTGTTGAATGAAACAAAGCTTGTGGAAGCACCTCAGTCACCGTGAGATAAGCTGAATTGCATTTGCATGCTAAAAAAAGTATCTGTCTCTATGTTTGTGCCTCTTAAGATATATTTCTCATCCTAAATAGACAGCAACAGGGCACTTGTTCAATGCACTGTGATAGCCACACAACAGTATGCTTCACAACCATGTGTAATTCCCCATTCAGAATTGGTAGCCACATAGAAAGTGGTAACAATTAAGTCAAAAAATAGAATATAATAATGCGTGTGTGTAGATGCTAGAGAACACAGTAAGATGATCTTTTTCATTGTTCTAATTTTCTTTGAATGTCTGAAAAACATGACAGTACACCTAAGAATAAGGACTTGTATATCCTTTAATTCTATCACAATAGTTTATCTAAGAAATCAAAATTAAAAGGAAAATGCCTTCCTAAGAAATCTTTCTATAAGATGACAGACAAGTATAGTACGGCAGATCCAGTCGGTGCCCCAGCCCCACCCTCTCACCCTAATCCTAGCTGGACTTCCAACCAGTCAGCATCTGCATTTCTTTCCCTAAGGTTTGCTCTAACCACCTGAGCCCAGTTTATCTGCATGTGCAGCTGCCCAGAAATACCAGAAGCTTCTCTATACCTATGACTATATAGATGCCCCAGCTCCCTCATTGGTTGGGAGAATAACCCTAAAGAGTATGTTTTGAATCATGTGTCTGAGTCCCTGGGGACTAGGCTCTAACTGCTTAGCTCGTAACTCGATCAACAGTGCACCCTATACTGTTCCTGGCCTTCTCCATTTCACTTAACTACTCCCCCGCAGGTATCACCTGAGGAAACCCTCCAAATAAACCATACTTGAATCCTTGAGATTGATTGTGACCAGGCTTTGGAAAGAGATAGGTCTGAGTTGCACTCTTGTCACTGGTACTTGTTAGCTATTCAGCCTTGCATGTGTTTCTTAAAATCTAAGCCTCGGTTTCCTCACATATGCAATGGAGACAATATATTTGCAATATTATTGTAAGAATGGAGTTACATGTGGTAATGTTTATAAGTCACTAGTCCATGACACAGTGGAAGCTGTTTTCTTGTTTTTAGTGACAACGACAGTAATAGAAGCAGTGAGGAGAGTGAGCAACAAGGCTGAGATCAGTGTTCCTCCAACTTTAATGTGTGTTGGAATCTCTTGAGATCTTCCTAAAATTCAGGTTCTGGTTCAAAATCTAGGGTGGGACCTGAGATGCTGCTTTTCTAACTCACTCCCATGTAATACCAATACTGCTTGCTGGTCCTCAGACCATACTCTTGGCAGCAAGAAATAAAGAAGAAAAATCATTTGTATAATACTCTGTTCAAGAGTTTGTCTTTAAGTGCTACATAATCACTATACACACCGGTTGGCAGAAACATTCCCCTTGCATCTGGACATTACACAGGTGATGCTCTAAGATTTTTTCAGGCAGATAGGAGTTCTCTGAGTATTTTTTTTTTTCAACTTCTGGTACTTAATTCTGTTTCATTTATCTATTTCCAGTTTATGCAACAAACTACCTCCAAACTTCATGGCAATTAAGTTTTTGAACTCCTCCCAGAAAAAGGGCTACATACATCATTGCTGAATCACTATGGTCACCCTTGAGGTACTCCCCTTGGGAAACTATGCAACACCACCAGTGCCTAGTCCACCCTTCAAAGCAATTTTGGAACTCTTTTTCTGGAATGGCCTTCAGAATTGTCTTTGTAGAATCTCTAACAATTCACAGACTTGCCACTGAGCACTTATGTCAGCAGCACTGCACAAACAGCTCAGTAAGGCTTCAGACCCTTGGTATATCAGTGTCTCACAGCCGTGTTCGTGTTGATGTGTGGTGGTGTTTTGCTAAATGAAATTCATTATTGTTGTGTGATTTTGTGTGCCATATGACAATAGCTCTGATAGTCATTTCAGAAAAATAGCTCCAAAATTGCTTTGAAGGGTGGACTAGTCAGTGCTTCCCAAACAGAGTACTTACTTCAAAGATAATTATTGTGATATTCAGCAACAAGGTATGTAGCACTTTTTCTAGGATTAGTTCACAAACTTAATTGTCAGAACTCATAACTCAAAATTTAGTGCAGGCATCCTCAAACTTTTTAAACGGGGGGCCAATTCACTGTCCCTCAGATGGTTGGAAGGCCAGACTATAGTCTAAAAAAAAAAAACTATGAACAAATTCCTATGCACACTGCACATATCTTATTTTGAAGTAAAAAACAAAATGGGAACAAATACAATTCACACGGCTTCACGTGGCCCACAGGCTGCAGTTTGAGGACTCCTGATTTAGTGCATCTACAATTTAGGAAAGGCTCAGCTGGGTGATTCTTCTGTTTCATGTGGCATCAATGCAGGTTATTTATTGGTATTTAACCAGTGAATGGGTATGTCTGAAGGGTCCACAACAGCTTTACTTCCATGCCTTACACCTGGATAGGACTGGCTAGAAGGCTAAAGTCAGAAGGAACTATCAACCAAAACACTTACTAGAAGCCTCTCCAGGATGATGGCCTCATGGTGGTTACCTCTTACACTTCCAGGTTGCAGAGCAAGTGTTGCAATGAACAAAGCAGAAATCACCCAGCCTTATAAAACTAAATAATAGCATTATTTCCATCATACTCTTCTTTTCAAAGCAGTGATAAACCCTCCCAAATTCAAAGACAGAGGACAAGAACCCATTTCTCAATGAACCTGCAGCCATGTTTTAAAATTGCCACAGTCCACCTTATGGCCACAAATTCTCCCACATGAAGCATAGACTTGCTCCCACCCAAGACCTGCCATTATGGCATCAGGCTCTGTCCTAGACTCAGATAGAAACCCAGGATCTCATCAAATTAGATCTTTATCAGGTGTTTCCTTCAGGCTACTGATTGACAAACCTTAAATCCAGTTTCTGTGAGCTCAACTAAAAGTCAGGAATTGCACTATAAGTTAAACTGAGAATCACATAAGAAGTGAAAAGATGGGAGACACTAGAAGGAAGCAATGCGAGGAATGCTTTCAATTCACTTCAAATAACATGTCAAACATTACAAACAATAAAACTGAAGGAGCTAAAGTTTCCCCCAGGCTTTGCCATAAATGAGGCACTTAGAAAAGCACAGTGACTCTCAAGCCACTCAGGGATCATTTAATGTTCCATTTTAGGCACATTCCTAAGCATCTTTCTTATTCCCAGGAACATTGTTCAACTAACATTTATTCAGCATTTAAAGGTTGTGACCTGTCGTTGGAAATGCTATAGGGGTTTGTTCAAATATGTTTAATCCAAACATACCTACATTCTCTCCTTAACTCAATGCCAACAGCAATGAACAAGTCATCTGTGGTGCAATTCTCATACTGGCATAAGAAGCTTTAAGTAGAAGATAAAGAAAGCTGGTGGGTTTTTAACATTGCCTTGATGAAAATGATAGACAGGCCACATCAGTAAATGAATTCATTACACTGCAAATTAATGGGTCACCAAGTACAGCTGAGGAAGCAGGAAGTGGCCAGGGCCCTTGTAAACATGGACTCACAATCTGGTTTCTGTCACCGTTGTACTCTGAACAAATTCCTTAACCCCTTTTTGCCTCAGTTTCTACAAAATGAGGATATTAGGCACTGCCTTACAGAACTATTGTAAAGATTAAATTAGATTTTAAAGGGGAGGATAAATGTTAAAAACTGTGAGGTGCTGGATAAAGTGTTGTTAGTTCTGATTGGCTTCAACAGTCATCTTTGAGTTAAATCTCTATCCAGATATGTGAAATTGGAGTGGTAACTTCTAGCAGCTTACCTAACAAATATGAATATTTTTTTTCTTCTTTTTCTTCTTCTCCTGTTTTTTTTTTTTTTTTTTTTTTTTTTTACACAGTCTCAAGCTGTTGCCCTGGGTAGAGTGTCATGGCATCATAGCTCACAGCAACCTCCAACTCTTGGGCTCAAGCGATCCTCTTGCCTCAGTTTTTCTATTTTTTTAATAGAGACAGGTCTTACTTTTGCTTAGGCTGGTCCCAAACTCATGAGTTCAAGCAATTCACCTGCCTCAGCCTCCCAGAGTGGTAGGATTATAGGCATAAGCCACTACACCTGGTCTTTTCTTTTTCTTTTTCTTTTTATTTTTTCTTTCTTTTTTTTTTTTACGAGACAGAATCTCATCCTGTTATCCAGGCTAGAATGCCATGGCATCAGGCTACCTCACAGCAACCTCAAACTCCTGGGTTCAAGGGATCCTTCTGTCTCAGTCTCCCGAATAGTAGGACTACAGGTGCCTACCATGACATCTGGCTAATTTTTCTACATTTAGTAGAGACAGGCTCTCACTCTTGCTCAGGCTAGTCTCAAACTCCTGAGCTCAAGGGATCCTGCCACCTTGGCCTCCCAGAGTACTGAGATCACAGGTGTGAACCACCACACCCAGCCCAAACATGCTTACTTTTTAACACG
Organism: Loris lydekkerianus; assembly: GCA_963574355.1. Classification (NCBI taxonomy): domain Eukaryota; kingdom Metazoa; phylum Chordata; class Mammalia; order Primates; family Lorisidae; genus Loris; species Loris lydekkerianus. The sequence goes on along the minus strand of CAUYPK010051354.1, from coordinate 56,534 downwards.
CTTATTTCTCACTTAACCTTGAACTTAATGTGAGTCCTCTATTATTTCTATTAGCAAGTTTACGATTAGGACTTATAAGTGCCATTTGTCTTGTATTACAAGTGTATAAAGTGTAAAGTGGCAGAATTAAGATAATCTGTCCCCATGAGTTTCCTGTCACCAGCACCACACAATTCAAACCTTCTCACCTCTCCTCCAGATCACTGAAATGGCCTCCTTAACAGTTCCAAAGTATAGTTCATCAGATTAAAATGGATCTACCTTGCCTGAAAACTTAGAACAAGTTCCTTATTATGTAACACAAAGCCTTTCAAATAGGTCTCCCAAACACCTTTGCAATATTATTTCTCAGAGATGCCCCAGATATAAAATCCACTCCAATTAAATTTATCATCTTGCTTTTCCTAGGACATACTCTGCCCCCACTTTCTGCTGCCTACGCTATCCTCTCCCCCTGAAAACCTCTGCACCTACTTCCTGTTAAAAAATCACCAATACTTTAAGGCAACTTGCAAACTTGTAAAAAATTAAAATGAAGCCATGTCAGTAATAATAACATATTACACAGACAATCACAGGAATTTTAATTTGGTATGCCAATCAGACCACAACGTATAGATATCTATGGAACTAGAAAGATAAAGTCAGTCTCTGGTATAGCAGACTGTTTGCATTGTTCCTGGCACAAGAATTTTGAAAAAGCTCCTGACTCCTGGGACTTTACTATACTGAACAAGTAGATGGTACCCAAAAATCTGTCAACTATGACAATAACTGGCTATCTTTTATGTACAGTTCTCATCACATAAGCTCCATCTAAACCATGCCAAAACAATCTATCATTTTGTTTTATTTGGAATTTTAATGCAAAACAGGTCTCCCAAAAATCTATCCAAAAGTTGTATTTTCCAGACCTTTGACAAAGAGACTTCTTAATTGTTTTGTTTTTACTTCTTCTGAAACCTTGGTAGAACAATTGCAAACACATATTATCTTGTGTTTTTGTATCTTCACAAGGGCTTAAAAAAATTAAAACATCTCATAAAATGTGAACAGAGAATCCATAAGCAAGAAAATATAAAGTTAGATTTTAAACCTTCTATTTCTCAAAGAGACATTGCCATAGACTGCCCAAGACAGATTTATTTCAAAAAGCTTTCATTGGCTCCAACCATCTAAAAGCATGCTAGCACAGAGTGATGAACTCAATACATAAAATATTATGATCGCATAAAAGTAACCCTTAATACAGGCTACATGCAAAAGGGCCATCCTCTGATGGCCAAAAATCCACATAAGATGGTCAGAATTAGCCATCGATTGCTGAGGAGACAAAGAGAGCCCCAGCAAGAACAACCGCCCTCCTCAGAAAAATAAATGAGCTTTCTCTTTCTCTCCCTCCCCTTCCATACCCTGTAGCTGCTACATTAAAAATATTCAAGGATACTGAATCACAAGATGATTTCCCAAAAGCAACCCAGCCTGCATTGTGATTTGGAGACAATTCGCCACCAACATTGCATTTTCTCTACATCATCAAGGAAGTGGCCACCTGAAATGAAACCAATTTACTTAGCACATACTGAGTGCTTATGATGTCATAAGCATATACTAATGTCTTACAAAGAAGATTAGGCAAGACAAGGCAAAGAAAGCCACTTCTATTGAGTACTTGATAGGAGATATTCCGCCCAAAGTGCTTTCACATCTACCTTATTCAACCCCCAGGGAACCCATGAACTAGTTATTATTAGTTGTATTTTTACAAATTATGGAACTGAGGTCAAGAAAAATGAAGCAACTGTCCAGGTTTCTCTTTCTCTTTCACACACTCACACACAGATTGTAGTCAAATTAGCCAGAATTTGAACCCAGGCGTCTCTACACCAAAGCCTATACCTCTTCTAGTGCACACCCTGCCTGCCTGACACACAACTTTCGCCATCGAGGAATTTATTGCCTGGTACCTCTGTAACCTCTGAGAATTATAGCATATAAAGTATGTATAAATGAAATCATTTGGTGATATAATGATGGAAACGAATAAATGATATCTTAAATATAAAAGAGAAAAAAAGAGTAAAGAAAGAAATTTAGCAGGCTTTTTGGGTTTGGGCTGGGGGGGGGGGGGTTCAGACAGAGTCTCACTCTGGTGCCCTGACTAGAGTGTCATGGTCTTATAGCTCACAGCAAGCTCACGTTCTTGGGCTCAAGAGATCCTCTTGCCTCAGTTTTTCTATTTTTAGTAAAGGTGGGGGTCTTGCTCAGGCTGGTCTCAAATTCCTGAGCTCAAGCAATCCACCCACGTGGCCTCACAGGGTGCTGGGATTACAGGTGTGAGCCCCCATGCCCAGCCATTTAGTGGTGTTTTACTGACACTATCAATGAACATGGGCCTCTCAAACCTCCATCAGAGCTAAATAAAATATATTGCCTGCTTATCAAGTATTTTTTTAATGTGGAAAATGATTCCAAAGAATAGCATACCTAGGAAAGATATATACTTGCAAGACCATCCAGTGAAACTTACTCAAGTCATATTTACCACATTTCTGTTCCATGTTGGTTTCTCAAATGGGAAGGCCCTGGCCATCCAACCCAATCAATCCTCCAGTTCATCAAGAAGTTAAATTTTTCATAATAAATTCATACATTGACCTTTTAAAAAGTATTATCTAGTCTCTTTTATTTAAGATTCATATGCCCTTATCCCACTAACTCCAGTGACCTAATAAAACCAAACATCCTAAGTGGTGACCCCACCAAAGCACAGAACTCCACGCAATGACAGACAGAAGACGGGCCTCCACTTTCTCGCTTCCCTCAACATTGCCACAGGACTCTGTGGAATCTAATTCACTTTCTTCTGTTTGATTAAAATCACCTTTCAAAGTACATCCTAAGGGACAAAGAGACAAAAATCACCTTTAAAAGTACATCCTAAGAACTTGAGGAGTGGGTATGCCCTAAACCTGGCTCTGTGAGGAACAGAGAGATTACCAGAAGGCTTCAGGGTTATGATCTAAACCAGGATGTTGTCACTTTCAGGGTGCATTTCATCATCCCCTTGTAAAAATTTTGCTTGCATTTGCTCTTAATTTCATGCTCATGAGAGCTTGGATCCATTAATGCCAATGGCAGCTGCTGAACATATCTTTAAATTACAGAGGTTGAACTACGTGCAATAGTCAATAATTAACCAATTTTAACATATAAAAATGGCAACTTCATACGTATCAAACTAAAAGAATGAACAATCCCAAGGGTGTCTGGTGTGATGAGATGCCTTTAAGCAGGACAAAGAGGGTCTCAGTGTTTCCCTGAAAGATGTCTCCAGGCCGCTCCTTCCAGTCCCAGTGCTGTAAGTCACATGCCAATCCTGTAAAGAAACTATTAAGCAGAAAGATCCAGTCTTCTTTTGGCAGATAATTCCAAATCCATAGGAAATCATGAGAAGGAAAAAAAAAAACAAAAAACAAAAAACCAGGACCTTTTAACTTATGAAGGCAATAAAACATGTTCCAAGTATAAACAGTGTAAAAACCTGGCTCTTCCACCTCAGCAAAGAGGTTTGTACCATCTCTGCTGAAGAAATTCTCTATCAAGACATTACAGGTGATTTAGCTCCCAAACTAGTTCGGTCCTGTATGGTCTCCACCAAATTGTATTTATGGACTTCCATAAAGCAAAAGCATCAAAGAGGTTTCACCCCGGGTCCCGGGCTGGGCTGGCACGGGGGCCAGTGAAAGCAAATGCCTGATCTCTTAATTCACAGGGCTGCGCCGCTCCCCAGTCAGCCTGTCCCCACCTCGCTGGGAAGTGTAAATGCGGGGATTTGGTTTTATCCCCCAGGAGGCACGGTACAAAGACAAAGTATGAAAGTAAAGAGCACAGGATAATATGCTTACTCTGGGGAGGGAAACTGTTTACAGTACACAAGCTCCCGGCAGGCCCCTCTCTTCCTATTACCTGGGCTCTTTGGGCTGGCAGCCAGGGGTGCTGATTAAGAAGGTCGCTTAGGCCTTCTCTCGTGATGGCATAAAAGTAGTTTATCTTCGCAGGAACACACCTGTGGGAACGCGTAAGTGTAGATACACACATGCTCATAACATGTACACATAAGCCTTTTTCTCCAGGCCATGCCTATTCATTCTGGCCGCGTTTATAAAGTTTTGGTCACTATTCAAAGAAAAGGCAACAGCAAAGAGAAGAGAACCCAGCTCTCCTCAAATGAAGGGATGGGTATTAAGCAGCCACTGACATCACAAATGGGGGGGACAACAGACACCACTAGGCACACTTTTTCAATTATTCTTGCAAAAATAATCTAGCCTGAAGGAGATCAAGTCTCTAAATCTAATTACCAGTTCACAGAAAATACAGGGGGACAGAGGAACAAAAATTAAGAGTGTCCAGATACAGATGTAGGTAAGGGGGTACTTTTTTTTTTTTTTTTTTTTTTTTTACAGAGTCTCCCTCTGTCACCTGGGCTAGAGTGTCATGGCCTCAGCCTCAGACCTCAAGTGAGCCTCCTGCCTCAGCCTCCCAAGTAACCGGGACTACAAGCAAGACTACACTATGCCCAGCTAATTTTTTTATTTTTAGTAGAGACAGGGCCTCACTTTGCTCAAGCTGGTCTCCAACTCTCAGCCTCAAGCAATCCTCCCAGAGTGCCAGGATTATAGGTGTGAGCCATTGTGCCCAGGCAAGTGAGTACATCTGATGGTAGCAGCATACTGTTCTTTTTTAGCCTTAGTCAAAGCACATTCCCAGTGCCAGAATCCATCTAACTAACACTGCCATGTGGTCATTCCCTCACTATCTCTAAAGGTATCTCATTCTTAGAAACCACCTTTTTATTGCTTTCTTTCATTTTTAAGGTCCTCCCCTTTTTGTGCTGGGTGTGCTGTGGTCAACTTGGTCAGCCTGGCAATTACATTTCCCAGAATTCCCTTCCCTCTAGAATTGTGATAAGGGTTGACAAAAAAGAACCTAGGCAAGATTTTAGACCCAAGTGATGGCTTCATCAGACACGGTGACCAAAAGTCACAGAGGAGGCTGCAGGGTCCCAGCTGTCCTTACCTACCTCTGCTCCTCACTCTCTATAAGCCCTACTAGCCAGCAGTGGCCCATTACTTGTCACTTGGTCATGGACCGGCAGTAGCTATCCAGAGGCAATACCTTCCCAAAAATACCCTGTCCACACCCTCTCCACAGCCTTGCATCGGGAGCCAGAAGGGCTCATCTGCTCAGATTCTCCTGCAAGCTCTGACTTGCCTACCTAGGCCTGTGCTTTGGTCGTATCTGAAGTGAATGACTCCTTCTCTGACTATCTAGCTACACTTTCTGGGCCTTCCTTTCCCTCGCTTAACCCACAACTGGGTGAAGTTCAGCTCCCACAATAAATACTACAGCCCACACTCAGAGTGGCACTGCTGCCCTGCAGAACCATGAATGATGCATCTCCATCACCTCCTGATGCTGGTTCCACTTCCTACAGCCTCCCAAGATCAATGGTTCTAAGAGGCCCTGCAAGAGGGCCTTCTGAGGACTGGAGGTTGGCATGGTTTCTCGGGGGCTGATCTCATTCCTGAGGGCTCTCACACCTAGCCCTTCCGTGTGGTTTAACCTCATCCCACGTCTGGGCACTCTCTCTGCTATGAGCATATGGGTATTCAATCAATTTCATTTATTTAAGTGGAGCTCATTTATACCAGCTACCAGCTTTTTAAATCATTTTTCCTGGCGCTTTATTCCACATGTTGAGTTCTTCCTCCAAATAGTCACATTTGGCCAGTAGATTTTGGGGGGTTGTTTTTTGTTTTGTTGTTATTATTGTTGTTGTTTTTAGACAGAATCTCGTTCTGTTGCCAGAGCAAGAGTGTCTTGACATCAGCCTAGCTTACAGCAACTTCAAACTCATGGGCTCAAGTAATCCTCTTGCCTCAGCCTCCAGAGAAGCTGGAACCACAGGCTCCCCCATAACACTGGCTAATTTTTCTATTTTCAGTAGAGACGGGGGTCTCACTGTTGCTCAGGCTAGTCACAAACTCCTGAGCTCAAGGAATCCTCCTGCCTCAGCCTCTCAGAGTGCTAGGATTACAAGTGTGATCCACTGAACTTGGCTGACCAGTAGGCTTTTAATATCTTGCTCTAACACACTGATCCATTTATAAGGGCCAAAGACAAGTTGCTACTATTACAGACTCGTTTCCAAAGAGTGTCTTTGATGTATAATGGTCATATCCAAGTTTTCATGTGGCACCAAGTAAATCAATATCTGAACTAAGAGACTCAGTCAAATTAGATAGTACAGAGGCTAAATAAATAAATAAGGCTACACCACCAGTGGCTTTGAAGCTGGAAACATGGGGGCATCACTGAAAATAGGAATAAATACTAGGGCAGATGTTTCCACATTGTATACGATATATAAGATGATGTATTTAATTTTAGATACCTAAGGTTGAAGGTGCCTGGAGAGACTTCTGAGCTGAAGCTGAGTATTCTGAAGTCATTTGCATGTAAGTGATATTTGAATACACAAAAATAGACCCATTCTTTGAATGATAATAAGCAGGTATAAACAGAAAACTACAGGAGCCAAGAATATATTATACTTTGTTTCACAAAAATTGGGATCCATAAAGGATTGGTTCCAGGACCCCCTGGACACCAAAATCCACAGATGCTCAAGTCCCTAATGTAAAATGGCACAATATTTGCATATAACCTATGTATATCCTCCCATATACTTAAATCATCTCTAGATTACTTATAATATCTAATATAAAATATATGCTATGTAAATAATAATACTGTATTGTTTTTTATTTGTATTATTTTTGTTGTATTATTTTTACTTTTTTTTTTTTTTTTTTCATATTTTCGACCTGCAGTTGGGTGGATCCACAGAGGTAGAACTTGCAGATACAGAGGCCAACTGTGTATTGATAATGTCCATGTCATACAAGCATACACTCTTTCCAAAGTTAGCAGCTACTCCTAGCCCATTACCATCCACACATGAAAAGTTAGGGTTAGGGAACCACACCAGTTTGGCTCTCCAGGACTAGGAACCACCTAGATAGTTAAGAAAGCACCTAGCTTGATTCTCCTACTATTGTTTCCCTAAGCCCACTATTAATAAACAAAGAAAATTCTGTTACCTTATAAATGCTACAATAAATGGGAGAATATGACCCAAATTGTAGAAGTCATTTTATCTAATTTTGCCCTTTTGATGGAATTGGACTTTTTCCAACATAAATGTTTTTGTACGAAGATCAACATATAATATTGACTAGAAAGAATTCAAATGTCTATCATTTGAGGACTGCTTAAATAAACTATGCAGCTCAGAGAGGATGAGAGGTACCTGTATATGCTGGTAGGAAATGAACGCTGAGATAAATTGTACAGTTAAAAAGATAAGTGGGTCAGGCATGGTGGCTCACACCTGTAATCTAGTATTTTTCAAGGTTGAGGCAAGAGGATTGCTTGGGAGCAAGAGTTTCAGACAAGCGTGGACAAAATAAAGAGACCCTATCTACAAAAACAACTTTTTTTAATCAGTTAAGCATAGCAGTATATGTCTCTAGTCCCAGTTACTTGAGAGGCTGAGAGAGGGGGACTGCTTAAGCCCAGAAGTTTGAGACTGCAGTGAACTATGATTATGCCACTGCACTTAATCCTGGGCAACAGAGCAAGATCCTATCTCTAAACAAAAACAAAAAAAAATTTTTTTTAAGGTAGAGAAAAATATGTCTAGAAAGTTAACATTTATCTAAGAAAGTGAGTGTGAAAGAAACACAATGGAAGCTCAACTTCTCTAAATTTATTATACTCTGTTCTACATAACTTTAAAACAAAATTAAGGCTACTACTAAAACAAAAAAGAAAGGTAAGTGTTGGCAAGGATATAGAGAAAGGGGAGTCCTGTACACTGCTGGTGGCAACGTACATTAGTACAGCCATTACGGAAAACAGGGAGGAGGCTCCTCAAAAAGTTAAAACTAGACCTACAATATGATGCAATAATCCACTACTGGGTATATATGCAAAGGATTTTAAATCAATATATCAAGGAAATATCTGCACTCCCATATTCACTGAAGCATCATTCACAACAGCCAAGATATGGAATCAACCTAAGAGTCAATCAGCAAACAAATAGCTAAAGAAAATATGGCATATATACACAATGGAATACCATTCAGATTTAATAAAAGGAGGAGATCTATCATTTGCAGCAATACAGATGGACCTTGAAGATATTACACTAAGTGAAATAAACCAGCACGGAAAGACAAACACCACATGATCCCACTTACATGCAGAGTGTAACAAAGTCAAACTCACAGAAACAGAGTGAGGCTGGGAGGGTGGAGGAATTGGGGAGATGTCAGGCAAAGGAAATAAAATTTCAGTTGGAAATAAATTCAACAGATTATCGTATATTATATGATGACTAAAGTTATCAAATATCAGGATAATCAAATAGTTATCATATAGAAAGTATTCCAAGAAATAAAGGAAGACAAATGATAGAATAACTCAGATCTAGACAATGCTTTTCAAAGCTGCTAATGTCACCGAAAGAACAGACACCCATGTGTACCATATGAAGAAGAGGTGTTTTTGGTCTTTTTTTTTTCTTTTAGCAATAAAGAAACATTTATGAATAGTATGATAGGATGTCTGTGTTTTCTTGAAAATAATCCAGGAAGGGGGCTTAGAGACCAAGGAAATAAGTGGAGCTATAGCAAAAACAGAATTGGCCATGAATTGATGATTATTGTCAACAGGAGATGGATAAATGGGGGTTCATTGCACTGTTCTCCCTACTTCTGCAAAGGTTTGAAATTTTCTACAATAAATTTTTTAATTGATTAAGGTTTGAAGCCAAACTGCCTGTATTTGAATCCTAATTCAGTTACTAAATAGCCATATAATTTTGGGCAAATCAAAGCAATTTGTGTAACCTCTTGGTAACTCAGCTTCCACATCTATAAAATAGGAGGGATATAAATATTAAAGTCACTACTTCGATGGGTTGGAATGAAGATTAAATGAGGTAACACATGTAAGGTATCTACAACAATTACTGACATATAGTAAACACTTAAATGCTATTTTAATTTTTAAGGTCCACAAAATTGGTTGAAACCAACGAGAGTTTCTGAACATTCAAACCTGTAAGATGGGTCCAAGAGAAATTGTTATTCCTTCCTCCTGATGAGGACCACAATATAAAGCCAACGATCTCCTCTCACATACTTACAGCTAAGTAGACCTCAAAGATTGACCAACTTTTCAATGCTCAACATTTTGACACTCCACTGCTCCTAAAGAAGTGGAGGCTTCAGTCAATCCCATTTCCTTATGTCTACCCTCAAGGGACAGCTCTTTCTCCTCTCTCAACACCACCTCTAGGGGGCAGCCCATAGGTACCTCACTGAGACCTTGTAGTGTAGTTTAGCAGAAAACACAGTGGACAGGAATCAAAAATTCTAGATTCTTATCCTGACTCTGTTCCTGAATAAGCTATATACAGCCTTGGGTATCACTTGGTCCTTCCACAATTTAAGTAACATTATGTTGACAACATTTTTGGAATTCTTGTCTGGAAATTTCCTTTAGAATCTATTAGAAAATTCTTTTGAGCACCTTTGCTAATGTTAAATCTTCAGCTTTTGAGCATCTTTTGCTAATGTACGTGATTAAAATCATAACCACATACAGCCAAGATTATTTGAATAAGGTAGATAGTAAAACTGTCTTTGGTTTAAAACCAGATGTAATTATTAGTAAGGGAGATTGAATTTCTTTTAAGAAGCATGCCCTAAGGCTGGGCACTGTGGCTCTCGCCTGTAATCCCAGCACTTTGGAAGGCCGAGGTGGTGGATTGCCTGAGCTCACAGGTTTGAGACCAGTCTGAGCTAGAGTGAGACCCCATGTCTAAAAGTAGCCAGGCGTTGTGGAGGGGACCTGTAGTCCCAGCTACTTGGGAGGCTGAGGCAAGAGAATTACTTGAGCCCAAGAGATAGAGATTGCTATGAGCTATGACGCCAGAGCACTCTATCAGGGGTGACAAAGTGAGAGTCTGACTCAAAAGAAAAAAATAAAGAAGAAGAAGAAGAAGAAACAGCAGCAGCAGCATAAACTGGCTTTTTAAAATATTTTAAAAGAAAGGCAGTGACAGAAGTCTCAGATTAAATGTAAATAACTTTTTTAGATATCTGCCTTGGAAATCTTGGGGGGGATATGTTTATTAATTTTTCTTTAAACCAAGTTCACTACTTCGAAATCTCACCTTAAACAGGATAAGTCTTCTATTTACAAAATACATGGATATATGGATTCTGTCCTTTGTGCAGATATAGCCATTTAGGTAAGTTACAAGTAAAAAAAAAAAAAATCATTAAATTATTCCTTTTTCAATTAAACAACTTAAAGAAAACTCAAAGTAGAAGCTAGTTCAGTTATGTTTCACTCTCTGTGAAAAGGAACTAATAATAGTGCATCCACCTCTAAGGCTGTTTTAAGGATTAAATGATTAATATGTGTATTTAGATCAACTAGCTCATTAATAAAAAGCCCATAAAAGTGTTAGATGCTATTACCCTTATTAATATTTATTTCACTGTTTCTAATTCTCAAAAATTTAAACATTTCATTTAGTGTCATTTTTCATTCATCCGGCAAATATAGATTCATATCATTGAATATGCACAGATTTTCAAGTATCTGAAAGTCTTGGTTTCGTCTATATTTAGGCAGGGCATTCTTATCTAGATAGATATGCCTATATGCAAATAAATTAGTTCCTCTATAAGGGCTCCAACACATTTATTAATTAAGGGATTATGAAATACTTTAGTTTTTCAAGAAAATACAAATATCTATCAATCAATAAATATTTTACAGCATGCCAACTATATCTAAGGCAACATGTTAGGAATTGTGGAAAGACAGGAAAGAAAAGGCACAAGTCTCATCTTCAAGAAGTCTGCCACTTGAGGAAAGGAGAGAAATTTGCATATGAGGATAGACTATTTAAGGCAGCACACCATAAGTGCTACATGATTGTCAGCCAGGGGTGTCCAACCTGTAGCCTTAAGGATGCATACAGATTACTTGAGGACTATCTTGTTTATCCATGATGTCAGGTATCGTGAAAAATATGCATGGAGTTTTTTTGTTTGTTTGTTGGCTAGTTAGCTTGTATTAGTGTCTGTGTATTTAATTTCTTTTCCAATGTATGACAGAAAAGAAAAAAGGTTGGACATTCCTGAACCGGTGTGGTGCAGGCAGAGAAGTTTCTGAGGACTAGGATGATTTGAACATTCTTTCAAAGAGGGTGGATTTGAGCCAAGGCTTCAGAAACCAGTAAAAGCCAAAGCAAAGAGAAAAGGAGAAAGGCGTGAAAAAAGGTAAAAGGAGATTTGTAGCAGACACTGGGAGGTCTGTGCTGCCTAACTAGGTAACTGGTATAAGGAAATTGTGGGAGAGAACATTAACACAAGCATGGACACTTGCAGACCAACCTAAAGAAATTCAGTTTTATCTTATCAGCAATGCAAAAGGAATAGAAGTTTTTGAACAAAACTTTGACACAAGTTAAGAAGTAATTTAAGAAGAAAATTTCTACATTTGGGGTTTATTCTGTCTCCTATGACTGATATATCTGTAGATATGGGCATCTATGATTCCCTTCTCGCATATTTTCCAGAATTTTGTGGTCCATTTGCCTGTGTTTACAGCACCTTTGGTTCATATAAGCCCTAAGATTTAAGCTCACCTTCCAGAAAACTGAGGTAGCAGGTATGAGATTTGACACAAACAATCCATCTTATACACAGACCATGCGGCCAAGGCCTCCTTCCAAATTTGGTTCTGACAAATTCACAGGCTAAAAGACAGATATGCAGGACTCTCTCCCTTCAATAGACAGTTATAGAAAGAGAGAATGATTGCTTTTTTTCTTTTTCCCCCATTAATGTTTTTTCTCTGATTACATAAATGCATGCTTATTGTCAAAAATTCAAATACACCAAAGTTTAAGGGAAAAAAATCACCTGGAATCTCAGTCCCTCTCACAGAACCTCTATTAATATATCAGAGAGCCCCTAGTAAACATATTATTGCATATGTATACATGCATACACACACATGCATATATTTTGCAATTTCAGTTATGTGTTGGTAATGTGACTATCACTATCTAAGTCATTTTTTGTTGTTGTTTTCCAGCTTTCCCTTCTCCTCTTTTCCACGCCCAATCCTGTTCTTCATACAGCATACAAGGTCTTCACAAGTTCTCGAACTCATCCTAGAAAAAGTGCTACATATTCATACCTCATTTGGTCACCTTCAAAGTGTTCCCCTTGGGAAGCTGTGCACTGATGCCAGTGCCTAGTCTAACCCTATAAAGCAATTTTGGAACTCTCTCTGGAGTGGCCATCAGAGCTATTGTCATATTACCCTTGATGTTCTAAATGTCATCAAAATGTCTTCCTCAATATTCCCTTTACTTTTAGATAAGTAGATTCCTCAATATTCCCTTTACTTTTTTACTTAAAGAAAAAAAGTCAATGGGAACCAGATTAGGTAGGAGGGAAAGTCTTCCCATATAATTACTTGTTTACTGGCTACAAACTCCCTCACAGACAGTCCTGTGTTAGCGCTTTGCTTTTTGTTCATTAGTGAGCTCTTTGGGAACAATTTTTGCACACACTTTTCTCATGCTAAGATTTTCAGTTAAGATTTTCTTAACTGGCTTTGCACCTGTAGCTCCGTGGTTATGGCACCAGCCATATGCACTGTGGCTGGTGGGTTCGAACCCAATCCAGGCCAGCTAAACGACAATGACTACTGCAACAGAAAAATGGCCAGGCATTGTGGCAGGCGCCTGTAGTCCCAGCTTACTTGGGAGGTTGAGGCAAGAGAATTGCTTAAGCCCAAGAGTTTGAGGTTGCTGTGAAGCATAGCACTCTACCGAGGGTGACATAATAAAACTCTGTCTCAAAGAAAAAAAAAAAGATTTTCCTACCTGCTTCTCTATCAATGTTTACTTAGTCTCCTATGCTTCCCATAGTCAGCTGATGGTTTCGGCGCACAATTCAATGAATTTCTGCAATGTTTTCATTAATCTGCTCATCACTGGCCACCCTGACTCTCTTCATCAGTAATGCTTTCTCTCCCCTCAGAAAAACGTTTCAACCATTTGTACACTGCTGTATTCTTCATGGCATTATCCCCGTAAACTTCAACTGACATATCACTGATTTCAATCCCACTCTTGCCATCTTTAACAAGAAATTTAATGTTTCTTCATTGCTCAGATTCAAGCTCCAGCATTCTTTTTGTGTGTGTGTATGTGTGTGTGTGTGTGTGTGGTTTTTGGCCGGGGCTGGGTTTGAACCTGCCACCTCCAGCATATGGGGTCAGTGCCCTACTCCTTTGAGCCACAGGCGCCACCCAAGCTCCAGCATTCTCATGGCAGCACACAAAGACACACAAAAACAATAGCAAATGAGATTCCGCAAGATTCTGCCACCAGTCAACATAAACACAGCTATGAGACACTGATCAACCAAGGTTGTAAAAGCTTCCTAAGGGGTTCATACTGTGTCACCAATGTGAGCACACAGTGGCAAGTTCATGAACTTAATTACCAGATTAGTATATGTCTTCCATAATTTTATGCTTTTATAAACACAGCAGCAAATACATACTGTATACAGGATTTTTATTATCATTGTTAGACAATAGAAAAAGATTTAGAAAAGGAAAATCTCTTTTCTAAATTTCCTAAATCTCTTTTCTAAAGATTTACAATAGATTTAGAAAAGAAGAATCTCTAATATGTACTTCTCTTCTTCACCTGTTGCCCACTAAGCTGAATCATGGAAATGCCTCCAAGTTAAGTGATATTTAAGTCATTCTCTTTACTGGGTCAAGAAATAAGAATAACTAATGTTTACTGAGTATTTACATGTACCAGGCATTGTTCCCAAATATGTTGTCTGTGTTATCTCCTTTAACTCTCCCCAAAACCTTATGAGATTCATATCATTATTGTCCCATCTTATGGATGAGAAAACTGAGACAAAGGGGCTAAATATCTTTCCCAGGGCTATTAATTGCATTTAAGATGAACACAGGAATTAGGAGCCCAAGCATCTGACACTAGAGCCACGCCATTAAACCCTGCACCATAGATCTTGGCCCGGGATTAGTGGCACTCCCAACCAGCCCCTAACTAATGGGCATTCACTTTGATTCCAGTCTTTAGCCACCATAGTAATGCTGCAATAAATATCCCTGGATGTAAATCCTGATCTATGAGTGCTTTCACCTTTTAATTCAATCAATATTTGCTGAGTGTCTATTAAGTGCCAGGGTCAGCTCTGGATGCTGGAGGAGACAGACAAGGTCCTTGTTTTTCATGGAACTCACATTCTAGTGGGAGAAGACAATACATTAACAAATGAACCAACAAAGCAGGTAACAAATGACTATTTTAAAAACAAAAAAACAGGATATAATCATTCGTCATATACAGAACATTAAAATAGGATAACAGGATGAAGAGCGACTTGGTGGTAACTGCAGATATTTTTTATATGGTACAGATGCCCAAGAATGAGATTGCTAGGTTAAAAGGATGTGTATATTTTTAGTTTAAATAATTATTGCTACTTTGCTTTCCAAAAGACTTATTTCCAATTTCTACTAACTATAGACATACAGATTTTAAAAATAAGCGTTTTTTGTCTTTTTTTCTTTTTTGACACTAGGAGAACTTGAAAAGATCCTTCTTTCTCAGTTAACTACACTGACTTATTTCAAATTCAACATATATAAATGTGCATCAGCTATAAAGTAAACATCAAAAATTATTTTTGATTAGGTCACCACCATTCATAGGAAAGATTAACAAACTCATATTTTATATTCTATCATATTTTATATTTTTAATATTTGTATATTTACATATAAATATGTAGGGAAATATTTTGTAAATATTTTATTATAACATTTTATAATGAACATTTTATAAATAAAGAAGTAAATATCCATTTAGCTACAATTTCCCATTTTCCCTATGTGAGAAAGTAGGGAAACCCTGTGTATAGATTCCTCTGACATCAAGAATGTGTGGCACCCTGCCTCAGGCCTGAGCACTCTGGAAGGCAGAGGCAGGAGAATCTCATGAGCTCAGGAGTCACAGACCAGCCTAAGCGAGAGCAAGACCCTGGGTCTACTAAAAATAGAAAAACTAGCCTGGCATTGTAGCATGTGCCTGTAGTCCCAGCTACTCAGGAGGCTGAGGTAGGAGGATCCCTTGATCCCAGGAGTTGAGGTTTGCTGTGAGCTAGGCTAACACCATGGCACTCTAGCTTGGTCCACAGAGTAAGGCTGTCTCAAAACAAACAAACAAAAAAAGAATCTGCATATCACTGAACATTCTTCCAAAGAAACATATGTACTTGTTTGTTGTTAAGGTAGGGATAGAGAATTGCCTTGTCTCATGTTCTTAATATAGATAGTAGAAGAGTTAACATTTTTAAAAGATAGTTGAATACTTAAAAAAAAAAAAAAAAAAAAGGCAAAGAATCAAGTCTAACAGGTTGAAAGAGACTCCTCTAAAGAAAAATCTTGATAAACATTAAAAACCAACCCTTGAAGGGCTGAGGTATTTTCAGGAATAGTAATCAAAAGAATACCACTGAACCCACCATCCATGGCCTATGGAGGCAGACATTCCCAGCAAGGGCTCGTTCCTTGTTTAAAGGCCTGCCAGGTTATTACAAGTTCTCGGGGGACAGTCATTATTTTGAGAACTCATAAATATGCAAGAGGTATCCCATGGTAGAAAAGGCAACTGAGTAAGTCCCAACCATCCCAGTGGCTCTCACCAGCATCACAAACCCTCCAACCCTTCTAGGGGACAGGCAGGAGTCTGCACTCAGAGGCAGCTTCCCTACAGAACACCCTGCCAAAGCAGAGGGCAGAGATGACAGCACCTGTATCTGAATCTAACCCCTGCACTTCAAAAATCTGCATGCTGTATGCGTGCAGGAAAGCAGGGTTTTATTCTAACCATGTTTCACAAGCAAAAGCAATGGAAAGAATTCTATGCCTCATCTTTTTTTTCCCCCCCTTCCCTTGAAATTTGATCATTTTCCTAACTTTAGTCATACTGCCTGGTTTCCTTTCCTTAATGGAGTGGAATTTATGTCTGTGATTAGAGAATTGGCTTGGGAAAACCATTTGACTTTTAAAAGTTATATGTTTTAACAATAATAGATATGGGAATCCTGGAAGAAACCCAGTCTGTTTTGGATGTTAATACAGACATCATAATGACTTACTATTTCAATCCACAGTTAGTAGGTAATGGTGGTATTAAACTTATTGGGGGTTGTAGGAGAAGGACAAAATTTTGAGCTGAAAGTTTTAACAAAGATAACATAGTGATACATTTAAAAGTATAACCTACATGTATAGCTTTTTTGGCCAAAATGCCTCAGGACTATTTTAAAAACAAAGAAGAAAGTGGCAGGCATTAAAAGAGTGACTTTGTTGCAAGCACATTTACTACAAGTATGATTCTTGAACTCTAGCATTCAGACAAAGGAGAAAAAGTAATCAATATTCCTTGCTTTATTCAATAGATGGATTCCTTAACTGAACCAGACATTCACTGTATCAGGGAAACTCACTGTCAATGAACCAATATGGTCAGACTTTGAAAGAACAAAGGGGTAGACACCAAAATGCCCTTCACCAAATCACAAAGGGGCCAAATCCATCCTGGTTGGAGGCTGCCTGCCAAGGAGTAGCAAGAGCTCTGTCCTCCTAGCAGCACAGACCTGAAGGTTAGTCCTTCCGCATTCTTGCTGTGTGACTTAAAGCAAGTTCCTTAATATTTCTGAGCTCCATCTGCAGCATGTGATGTTATCAGCTCCTCACTTGAGAGGATGTTGTAAAAGTTAAATAGCATAATGTATGTAAAACAGGGAAGACATTGATTACATTTGGCTCCTTCCTCCTTCCCACCCAGTTGTTTTGCTGGCTTTAAGATCACTGAATTGGAAGAAAGGAGTCCAAATGAAACAAAGAGGTGGACATGAAGTGCAAAAGGAAGGGCTACTTGGGAATGGTCAGCACTGAGTCGGCAGAACTATTTCAATTAAAGAACTGGGTAAATGCTGCTCTTACCAGAAGCATAACTGAGAGCCAGCCCTCTCCTGTGGGTAGGAATCCTTTGATAGTACCAATAACTGTCTCCCAATCTTTCCATTTCTGCATTTTTCTCATCAAGACATAACCATTCATTTATGTTGCTGCTATGTGCAGTTTAGCACTCCTGTAAAGAGATTTTTTATGTCACTCATTTCAATACCATTCATTTAAATGGTATAAGCCAGTGATAGTCCTTATCTCAAAACAGGTCATAAATATTTATTCCTACAACATGATAGTTTCAAAAATGTTGTCTATGATCTCCTAAGTTCCACAAAGAAGAAAAACCAGCATATGACCCCAAGCAATTCATTTAACATACAAATTCTCAAATATTACTGTGGCATATAGCATCCTCCATAATGTGTAGGAAAGTATATTTGTCAAGTCCTGGTGACTCTTCACATCTCTTAATAAGTTAAAAATACAGTGTTAAAATACTTTTTTGCTAAGAACTTTTTTTTTTTTTTTAGGCCTAATGAATTGTCAGATGAATTATCATTTGCATCAAATGCTGGGGTGACTTTGTTTAGAGGTCTATTTTTCACAAAGGACCAAATGTTGGTCATTTGAAAAGAGTTACTGGGTCACCCATCAAGATGTGTGAAGAACAACAGAATCTTACTGAGGTGTCGATCCTGAGGTGGTTGGGCAGTTCATTCACTGCATTTGGGGTCTTCTCCCAGGCAGGAGATAAAATTTCAGAGCTTTGGACCTAGGAGATTATAAATTACATTTTTGGGTGGCACCTGTGGCTCAGTGAGTAGAGTGCTGGCCCCATATACTGAGGGTGGCAGGTTCGAACTCAGCCCCCGCCAAACTGCAACATACAAACAGCCGGACGTTATGCAGGCGCCTGTACTCCCAGCTACTTGGGAGGCTGAGGCAAGAGAATCGCCTAAGCCCAAGAGCTGGAGGTTGCTGTGAGCTGTGATGCCACAGCACTCTACTGAGGGTGACAAAGTAAGACTCTGTCTCTAAAAAAAAGAAAGAAAAAGAAATATAAATTACACTTACCTGGACCATTAGGATCCCTCATGAACAGATGAAAATATCTCTAATATTATAGATATTATAGGCCTAATATTATAGATACAGGAGGCAAGAAGCAGTTAATGACATACCCCAGGCATGAGCACACACAGGAGCTGACAAGAGGTAATACCCCCTTTAAACCAACGCTGAGGCCAAGTGGTCTGCTTCACATGTCTGTCTTCTTTTGAACAGAGATGTGCAATAGTCAGATATGTGTTGGGAAATCCCTGCCCTGCCATAAGAGATGTCTGATGATGAGAAAATTGTCTTCATTCAAGGTCTAACTTACCTAATTTCATTACAGCATAGTGCGGGCCACCATTTGGCAAGGATTTTTCTTTACCTCTCTTTGTTCTTCTATTCCCTGAAACTTACTGGGTGTTTGGTTTTATAGACAATTTGTCACAAATTAAGGGTTTTTTTTGTTTTTGTTTTTTTTTTTTTAATTATAACTGCAGACTACTAAAATATTTGAGACTTTTTTCTTTCTTTCTTTCTTTTTTTTTTTGGGGGGGGGGGGGGGGAATACTGGCTGTCACTATGTTGCCCAGGCTGGAACGCCTATCCATTCACAGGCATGACCATAGCACACTATAGCTTCAAATTCTGGCCTCACACAACCCTCCCACCGCAGCCCCTTGAGCAGCTGGGACTACACGACCACAATCCACCTGAGACTCTTCTTTCAATTCCACACCATAAAAGAATCCATCCATCCGTGTACGTTTTTAAAAAATCAGTTCACTCACCTAAGGGGGGGGAATCTGGCACACCTCCAGGATGAGGGGCACAACTACAACAGGAACCTTGCCTACCAAACACAAACATTGTAACCTAATGGTTCATGCCCTCATATTAATCTGAAATTTAAAAGTATATATCTATGCCTTTCATCATAGAAAACAAAAATAATTCAGTAGGGGAGGGGAGAATTACACAAACCATTATTTGTGCAATACAAGTCTATATAACCAAAAAGACTCCTGTCTTTTCTAATCTTTTAACCAGCTCTTTTGCCATCATATAGATCAGTGGCTCTCACCTTCCTAATGCCGTGATGTATTTTCATTGTTACAAAGGAGTCGCGACCCACAGGTTGAGAACCCCAATGTAGATATTTAGGTGGTTTTGGATGAGACTAATCCTACAATAAAAATACTTCAATAGGATTTCATACCAACATGGCTTTATGCTAGCATTTCTTAAGCAAATTCCGTTACACTAAATGCTCTGCTCCGCACTCCCTCCAACATCCACTCCATCACCACCAAATGGCTTTATTACAGTAGAATTATGTTATAATGTTAAATTGCTATAATTTAGTTTCCAGACTAGACTGAGAAACTAAAGTTGGTCTTTCAGAGGCAAATTAGCAAATGAAAAGAAATGTGTTGTGGAGAAGGAAGTAGGAGAAGGAACTTCGCAGAAGGAAGGAAGTGACACCCACAGGCTATTTCCATACCATTTTACCCTCCTTTGTATATTCCTGGGGTTTCGTTTGGTTTTGTTTTCCAAGATATAAGGATGTTTGAGGTTGTGGGTGATTGCAGAAGGTGATTGCAACTTTCTCTTGGAGCGTTTCCCTGCAGCTCCGTTCCCAGTGCCTTCAATGCTCGGCTAGGTCACTTCCAGGGAAATGCATTTCCTCCACAGAAAGGGCCAGGGGTATACCACCACAGCAAACATAATACCTGGCCGTAGGAAATGAGTTGGAAGCAAATCAATAAAGGACCATTTCTACAATGCTCTACCTGATAGAAACTACACTGCTCTACCAAATTCTTCTTTGAAATAAGATTCCACCACTACCTACCCCTTCATTTAATAAAGATTTTGAATGATTATGTATCAAATCCTCTGATAGACACGGGGTGGGGGGGAGATAAAAAGATGAAGTGATAAGAATATGGCCCGTGCCCTCAATCTTCTGGGAAGGAGGTGGCTGAGGGAATGAGGAATTGTAAGAGCAGAATGTAAAAATCTAACTTCTTGTAGCTCTTTTTCGCCTTTAATCAAGCCCACATGTTTAATACCAGGGAACTAAATGTGGTGAGGAGGGGAGGATTATAAAAATGTTCACTTTCATCCTATAGATATGAGAAAACAAGAACATATTGCCATTACTCGACAACTTTATAGCTCCAAATAATGCTAATGTGCAGTAAATCAACAGAGGCTTTCTCCATGTGCATGGACTGGGTGCCTTATGCTTGCTCCATGAGGGAGCCCATGGAACTCCACCAGTGCCAGGCTGCCATGGGTCCTGGATGGGATTGAGGGGAAAGGGCAGGGGACGGCAAGGGGGGAAGGGAGGCCCAATCTGCTTTTGAAGCCAACAAGTCTTCAACCCCCAGTCCCTCAGCCACCTTCCTTCTCTTCTTAAGAAATGACAGAAATCAGGAAATATTACTTGGGCTTGCAGGCTTCTGTCCTGGCCTATCAAACCCACAAAGAAGTCTCAGCAAATTACTGGAAACTGCACTTTGAACTTAGCCCCTGGCAAGGAGCCCAGTCAAACAGAAATGTAAAAGTTCCCTTCCTCCGTGGGGCCCCTGCACCAGGGTGTCCCTATAGACACTCTAGAGCTGATTGCAACAGGTTGGAATGAGGCCCTGAGCCAGGAAAACAAGCCCCGACCAGTATGATTTCCTACTGCCTGTGTTGTTTCTTAAAAAGGGTTTTTTTGGCTTGTTCTCCCTCATTCTGTTGGACTGAGTTACAGGCTCAGGTCCCATCGAGGAAAAGACTGGCACCATTTTCACAAAATGCTTAATCCTTGTCGAGTTCGAAACCGTTCCATCAGCCCCACCAGTAAACACAGTCATGTTGTGGGTAGGGGGAAGGGCTGGCTGGTCAGGCTAGTTGCTAAGCAAATTGTTAGAACTCCTAGGAATTGAGAAGTAATTAGCTTGTGAACCCCACAGATATTTCTACCTCCGACAAGGGAGAGGATATTTCTCTGCCCACCAGACTTCACTACATGGTCTTAAAATAAACCAACAAGAGGGACTGTCACAGAATAACCAGCCCCAGCAGCGCCCAGTCCCATAGCTGTTTCCTTTTTAAGGGGAAACAAAACATTGGCCTCTTTCTAGCTCTGTTATAATTCTCTCTAAGAAAACTCAATTTGCACAGGCAAATAAACTGACTCATTATAAAACTAAGAGGTCAACAAGAGGCAGATAAAACCAAAGGTTAGACAGCTGGAGAAACAAGCCTCTCTTCCAGCTGCACGGGGAGCTCCTTGGAGGAAGCAACAAATGCCCCAGGGATCCGTCATCAACCTGGGAAAGGGAGGGGGGATCAGAGAAGGGGACAGAGGAGTCCATTTTCTGTTAGATCAAACATTCCTTTCTCAAGTACTAAAACGGATTCAAATCACAGCCAGATCTGGCCAGCAGCAACCAAACTCTCCTAAGGTGCAATTATTTAAACCACTTTCTCATAATGGGTTCTTTTGCTACAACATTTGTATTGTTTCATATGCAAACTGGGAACAAGGCACTGATCTACTCTTCTGATACTTTTATAGAAAATTTCCAGAATGCATTTTTTTAAGCCCTACATTCTCCCTGAAGATTTCACACAAATTGGTAGAACTGCTTGTTCTGTCCCTAAGCCCACAGCTTCCCCCTTCCCTGCCTCCCTGACCTCCAGCTGACCCAGTTCTGCAATAATCAACAGTCAATGAACACCACACAATTCAAAAAAAAAAAAAAAAAAAAAAAAAAGCTATTGGGTAAAGGCTCATTCTAGGGCACTCCTGGCCGGCCCTGTCATATTCTAGGGAGGTTCCCACAGGTTTTCGACTTTGATTGTTAATGAAGAACTCTCGCCTAGAATTTACCATTTGTTTCCCACTCTCTTACCCCCCAGTGGCTCTAGTGGATCTGTAAGAAAGAACAACAAACCCAGATCCCACTTACATAGGTAAAGTCTACAAAGACAGTATGTCCAGAGTGAGTCATTCTTTCATCCAAGTATTCAATATGCATTGATTGTGAGTCTAACAAAGCTTGATTACAAAATACCTGTCGGAAGAATGCCTAATTCCTGGGATGTTGTTTCCATAGATGGCAAGTGTGAGTGGTCACAGGCAGCCCACAGGAGATGTCCAGGGAATTGTTGCAAATAGAAGACTAGATGCTAAAGAATTGGTCAGAGCTGGAGGGAGTCTCTGGGCAGCAGGAGAGCAAAGCCCGCTGGGGAGTATAAACTCCCCCAGAGAGAAAGAAAAGTATACAAAACAGAGTCAGGAGCTGAGCTTGGCAGGTATCAGGAATCAGAGCAGTGCATCTTGAATTCTGCTGAGAGAGAGAATCCTCCCCAGGAGTGCTTGTGGGAGCCACAGGCAGGCCCCTTAGCCACCCCACCCTCCCCAGTGGTTCTGACCTAGTGGACACCAAATGATTCTGATACTGGACATCCTCAAACCACATGGAAAAAACCCAAATTAGAGAGTGAGAGGAAGAAGATCAGGAAGGGTGAAGCAGAAAGGCAGGGAAGGCAACTAGAGACACTCCAGGAAATGCCAGGACCAAAGGTTAGGAGCAGTATGGGATCAAGAGAGAAGAGAGTTTGCTAAAAGCCTGGGGGTGGCTTGAAATCCAAAGCTGCAGGGAGGACAAGGACTCTGAGAACTCTAACAAGGCCTCAACTGGTTATAGGTTCAGTAGACAGGTAGAAGGAAAAGATTATTTGATTTGCTATTAAATACTCAAATTCTATTAAAAATGCAATATGAAAGCATTTTAAAAATTGTATTATGCCAATATGATGTTCAAGTGAAAGTATTCTCAAACCCAGATAAATCCAAGCTTATTTCAGAAAAGAAGTTTCATTCGTGCAATGTAGGTAATTGGCTGTCTGGAGCCCTGCAACCAAATCATCAGGGTCCATACAGAACTACCACCACCCTCTGTACACTGATCATAACAGGCTGGTCATTTGTAATCATCCATGTCTTCCACTGCTTACTAACATTACCACCCCAAAGCATGAACATGTGTTCTAAGCCACAGAAAGCTAGAACTCAGATCGCAAAGAAGACCTCCATCCCATTCAGAAATCCAAGTAGCCACTCAGCTCGGTTGCATCAAGTCACCATGTGGGTGTTGACTGGTGACAAGTTCAGAACACTTCCCAGCAGGACAAATTCTCCGTGCCTTTAGAAAAGTCTTCCCCATTCCCATCCCCACTCACTGGACCATGACCACAGAAAAAAACCCTGCATTGATACAGTAATATACAGTAATTGTTTTAAAGATTTTTAGTTACTTTATAAAGGCAATACTAAGATCCACAGAATAAAAGCAAACGGATAAAAATTTACAGAAATGAAGATGTCTAGGGAGATTCAGCAGGTGACTAATAGGATTTCTAGGAAGAAAGAATAGAGAATCAGGACAGAAATTATCAGAGAAATAATGTGAGAAAATGCTCCATACCCGAAAGACATAAGTAAGGGCCCATTAAGTGAGTGGCATATTGAATAACATAAAAGATTCACAACAAAGCATGTCAATGCCAAATTGAAAAGATCCTAAAAGCTTGCAAAAGAGGGGGAAAGGCCACAGATAAGGAACTAGTGGTCAGAATTGCTATTGCACCCCTCAGCAACAACACTGCAGCTGTAAGGCAAGAGAACAGCACCTCCAACATTCCAAAGGCAATCCAATCTATGCATACTAGTGACTAACAACACATTACACAGAGGCTGGGTAGAGACTTTGCTACTGAGCATGTCTTTTCTGAGGCCTTCCCTTAGTATCATCTGACCCAAGTTGTGTCTATGAAGGAGCTGCTTTTACCTAGGGGCACTAGAAGCTTTCTCCACAAGGCCCTGTGCTCAGGGATTTTAAATTCTGCTGCCTGAGTTCACAGCCCCTTGCCTTCATTCTTAAGCTTTTGAGCACCTTAATTATTAACCCTGTTTATGGTCCATACCACCCCCATCTAGTTTGCTCTCCTTTCCATATTTGCATTGTAAATTTTTCTCATAGACCCAGGAATACCAGATTTGACTCTTATATCCCTCCTGGATACATGGGCAGCACCCACTTAGATTATTTTTCTCAAACACCAGATCTGAGTCAGGAAAGATCAGGTGGGGCCAGGTTGAGACTCAGAGCAAAAGGAAAATAAGAGAATTGGCTACACCAAAAAATGCCTCTGGACCAGCACTGAATAGTTGTGTGCTGTGTCCATATTTGAGCTCACCAAGGTGATGACTACACAGGAATTCTGGGCAGAAGCCCTTTTAGGAAATGTGTATTTACCTGGAATATCATCTTTATCACAACCCTCAGGATTCTTAAGCTCAACAGTGGGAAAAAATTTCTATGTTTTGGGTTCATCAGAGAAAAGAGCCTCTTGGCTTGCTCCATCATGATTAACACAGTCCCCTCAGTAACCGGTAACCAACGTAGGAAGCCCAAAAAAGCATCTGAGACACTAGGAAATCCTAGACCTTATGATAAAAAAAAAAAAAATTAGGTGAACTTAATATTCACTTGGAAATATATAATACACTCTTCCCCAAGCTAGAGTTGTTTGTTGGACAAACTCAACATGTCCAAAACCTAACCCGTGACCTTCTTTCCTAAAATTTCTCTTCCAACTTCTTTATTTTAGTCAATGGAATCACCAACATCCCTTCCACCTGGTTCCCAAACCCAGTATGATCATTGTATCCTCCAGCTACCTCATGTCAGCGCTCAAAATCCTATCAAACCTGGAGAATTCTCTTGGCCCTCCTCTGCACATGAGCACTCTGCCACCCATCGTCCCATGGTCCCTCCAATTCAGGCCCTCATTCCCTCCATCTAGACCACAGTTTCCCATCTGCTGCCACTGAATAAATGAACACAGTGCAGGGTCCCAATCATTTCACACCTGTAGCGGAGACAATTAGCTGCCTCTCAATATCCCTTTTCACTTCCCAATAACAGAACCCTGACTTTTATCTAGTCACTTTGCTACCCAGAATAAAGTCTACATTGTGGCTAAATTTTGGCCAATGAGATGCAAAAAAAAATGAGTTGTGTGGGGCTGCAAGAAAGGCTTACTCAGCTGAGATGCATGCCCCTTTGTCATTCTCTTCTGCCTCTTTCTGCTACCTTGCAATGCACGCACAGTGGATGGAGTCCAGCAGCCATCTAAGACCATGGGGGAAACTGTAAGGATGGAGAGCTGCTCCACTAGAACGGTGACTCAGGAAAACAGGAGAAGCAGAACAGAAAAGCGGGAAAGTAGGGGAAAAGTAGGAGAAGCCTGGATCCCTGAATACTGCATGGAGCTTGCATGCCTACTCTGAATTACTCACAGCTGCATGCAAATCATAAATGCAAAATTTTGTTCTCAAATGTCACTGGTGGTGGCAGTGCCCATAGCTCAGTAGGAAATGGGAGGACACCGGCTACATACATCAAGGCTGGCAGGTTCGAACCCGGCCCGGGCCAACTAAAACAACAATGACAACTGCAACAAAAAAAAATAGCCGGGATTGTGCTGGGCACCAGTAGTCCCAGCTACTTAGGAGGCTAAGCCAAGAGAATCGCTTAAGCCCAAGAGTTTGAGGTTGCTGTGAGCTGTGACACCACGGCAACAGTTTGAGACTCTGACTCCAAAAAAATAAAAAGATCATTGGTGGCTCCAAAATTTCAATAAAACAATGTCCAGATACTTTGGCTCAGCACCCTTGGCAGTCTCAAGTCTGACTCTCATCTTCCACTGCTTTTCCTTGTGCAATTTATAATCCAGCCAACCTAAACAGCTATGATTCCCCCAAGGAGCATGGCCATCACTAGCTGTCTTTAGCAGAAGTAGATGGAGATCGCTGGAGCTGAAGCAGAAGAGGATCTCACCAAACCTCTAGAGCACGGGCTTTATAACCATTTTTAATCAGTGAATCGCCTTTCTCTTCCTTAAACAACTTTTTTTTTTTTTCATTTCTTTATTTTTTATCGTTGGGGATTCATTGAGGGTACAATAAACCAGGTTACACTGATTGCAATTTTTAGGTAATCTTCCTTAAATATCTTACACAAAACTACAGTATATGTAAAAGATAAAAATCAGGCTGCTCTGATTTGAAAACCACCACCCAGGTCCAAATTTTTATATTCTTAAGGTTGATGAAACCAAGGCTCACATGGGTGGGGGTTTGTGTGATTGAACCAAGGCTGGTTAGTAGCACTCTCAGAACTAGAACCTAAGTTTCCCAACAACTGCTCTGTTCTGTTCATTATTTTTACCAGTAAGTGGTGCAAACAGATGCTCAATAAAAGTAAAACTAAGTAGCAATTCTTCAGATGCCTGCATTTCTAGTTAAGAGAAGAGGGATTTATACTAATCAAGGACTTCCAGGCCTTCTTAATCCCTGCCAACCGGGTTGACTAAGGATACAACATAAAGAACAGTGTCCTGGGGTTAATTACTATCAATCTGGAATTTTCCAAACATCAGAACATTTCCAATGCCGACCCATGACCAAAGGAGCTGATGTAATTAGCCTAGTATCCGAAGAAGTGAGATTATATAGCAGGTCAAAGGATGTGTCTCCCCATGGTACTCATAAAATCCCATTGGCTGGTGTTCCACACTATTAAAGAATATCACAATGTTGGCTTACCTGGGAAATCACATTCTGCTTGGTGCTTTAGTCATCCTGTGGGAGTTCAGCAACCACATGTGGCAAGTTGAGTTGAGGATGTGTGTACTGTAAGCCCTGCCTTGGGCTTATTGGGAAAACCCCGACTCCACCTGACCGTATTTAAGTCACTGCCCTGTTTAAAGCGAAGAGCAAACTTTTCACTGAATGTTAAAGAAGGAACTTCAGAGATCATCAAGTCCCACTTCATCAAGGTGAAGTTCTGCTTTGATATTTAACTGTTTTGAATTACATCTCTTCTCTCTATTCAGATAATAAAACCACAAAGGACAAGACAAAGTGTGTGCCACAAGATTAATGTTGCCTAAGGAGAAGTTAACTGGAACTGTTGAGCACAGAAAAGACAGAGGAAAGGAAAGAAACAGAACTTGGGTGGGATCCCGTGGGCAGTGGTGGCTGATAAAAAGTTCTCACAGATGACCCCAGGCAGTATCTGTCTCTGTGTCCCAGAGAGAGGGCAGGAAGAACAGAACAGCAGTGGAGTGGACTGGCTTCTCCCCTTGCTTGGACATTAAGGGACTGGGGCCCCAGGTGCAGCTCACTGCTTTGGAGTAAAAGCGACCAGTATTCACAGCCTGACCACCTGCTGGCTGTGTGACCTGGAGCAAGTGACCTCTCTAAAAGGTCTGAAAAATGGAGGTGATAATATTCGTATAGTGCCTACTTGACAGAGGTGTTGTGAGGAATAAAGGGAAGAAAGTATGATCACCTTGTACACACAGATACTCATCACTCCAGATAAACCATAAATAGCTTAAAAGCAAAGACCATGTACTTACTTCCCCCACAGCAGGCAGAATCTATACCAGACGGGTTACAAGTGTTGGTTGATTTATTAATGGGCGCTGGAAGAAGCAGCTGAGCTCATTAGATTACATGTGACAGCATGTTCCTTCCACTCCTCAAAGAACTACCTACAAGCCCTTTATTTGGGGAGAAAGCAGCAAATCCTCGCGCCTTTCAAAGTATATCAAAGTGTCCCCTATTCTCCCCCATTTCACAGATCAAAGATGAAAGCCGTCAGGGGCAAGCAAGGGACCAGGAGAGCCAGGGACAGAGGGGCAGAGGCCGAGGCCTGCAGCTCGGGCTCCTGCCAGGGCGGCTCTGCCCTCCCCGCGTGAAGCCTCCGCGTTCAGACTTGTGCTGCAGCTGGGATAAAACCAGCTCCACCTTTTCCTCCCGGGATCACGCTGCCTTTGTCTTGCAGCTCAGTTCACACCATAAAACCCCACGCCAGTCCCTGCCTTTCATTTGCAATGATCAAAGTGGTAGCTGTCTGATGCAGAAGCATGCACCCTTTTAATACGTGTATGAGTTAAAATACAGGTTCAGAACAGTACTGCGGGGTCACCTGTCCCCTAGTCCTGTGAGGTGTGCATTTCCCATTTCCCGGGCAGGCGCGGACCGTCACGTGGCCGCGCCTTCCCGCCGCCCATCCCGTCTGGGGAGTCAGGTTACCGGGAATGTCGGGCCACCTCTCCGCGTCTGGGTAGAGGCCGGAAGGACTGGGTGCGGGGAGTGGAGGGCTGTGGGGAGACTGGGTGGAGGCAAACAAGTTTCCTTTTTTAGGGCACCCGTCTGCAGGCACATGTAGTTGGGGCTAGGAGGAAGTGGGGAAATACCAGGTACTTTTGTGTGTCTTAAAACAGAGGAGGAAGGTGCATTTTTCTTTCTTTTTTTTTTTTTTGCGTGCAAATATACGTGAAATCCATACCTGAAGGTATACTGGGTGGGAACCAAAGTCGTTGGCAACTGCACCCTAGTGGGGCAACTCAGAAGGGTCATTGTATAAGCAGTGGCTCCTGAGAAGGGCTGTATAATAGGTGTATTATGGAATGCACACCTGGCTGCCGCTGCAAAGCCAGGAGGAAAAAAACTGCTTTTATAGAGTCATCCAGTGAGCAAAAGGATGAAGGTCTTCCACTGGGCCAGAACCACGTTGTGCACAATATACAATTCCAAGCACTGTGCAAGGTCTTCACAGAGCCCCACATAAGCCCAAGCCTATGTGCCAACCATTTACCAGCCACCGGGTCTTCTCAATATCCCCACAACTTTTCCTTAAGAAGAAGAGAAAACAATTTTCACTCGGGTCTACGGTATTTGGGGAAATCAGGTACTAACAGGCAAGTTCCTGTATGGTTTGCTTTTAAGTTTACAGTTGGCAATCTGGAAGAAGGCAGACAGATGAGTTTACTCTTGGGGGAAGGCAGACACCTCTGGAGGGGAAGTAGGGCACCTTCAAAATTAAACCTTAACTGGAAAAAGGAAGAAAAATCAGATAATATCCTTTCTGCCATCTCCTAATATCTTGAGGAGTTCAAACGTTTTCCAAGCCCGCGGCACTTGGCAATTATAATTACACAGTAAAATACCTAAGGTTAATGAATAACCTCTAAAGGAAGTTACTTCACATAATGAGAGCAATTTCTCTGAACTAAATGTTAATAATAAGGCCTGTAATACTATGAGAAGGAAATGGTGGCAATTGGCAAATGGAACCCTGTCGCTTGGTAACAGAACCCAAGGTATGAACATTTTCTTTACCTGACAGGAAAGGGGTGGGTAGAAAGAGCACGGTTGAAATGCTGGCTGCTTTACACAGCCCATGGCTGTCCAGCAGCGCGCAAAGTGGAAGCATATGTGGCAGATCGTTTTGTTAGCAGAAAGAAGTTGAAGGGGGAATAATTCCCCAAGAATTACTTAGCAGCACAGTAAAGGAAATAGGGGGTAATCTGTAAAGAGGCTGAAGGCAACCTAGTTCACATGACCTGGTACAAATCATTGCTGAACAAATAGAACAGTTCAGCAAAATCCACCTCAGAGCTAAATCTCCTTCCCTGCCTCTCAGATTCTGTTTGTAACCCATGAGATCCATACTCTTTGATCCTCCTGTTGGTTTTTTTCCTGTTTTGGAGCAACTGTGGCGTTTGAGAGATGAATTAAAAAAGGAATGCAATTAAGACAACTAACGGTGAGATGTTCCTTATAGAGGAAAACTTTACCATTTGAACTGTATTTAATTGGGTGATTATTGGCAGTCTGAATTGAAAGATTCTAGAGACAACTTCTTCAAGCAGGTCATTCGTCAGCAGGAAATAGCCTACAACAAGGTCATTATTACCTTCAAACCATTACAGGAGCATAGTCAGCAAAAGGCTGAGATAAAACTGACTTTTTAAATCCCTGTTTGGTTCTTAAGTCTGTTAGCAGCCTATCTATATTACCTCCACTGCTTTTTACAAATGCAGAGTCTATCCTTTAAATTCTTTTTTTTTCTTTTTTATTAAATCATAGCTGCGTACATTGATATGATCATGGGGCATCATACACTAGCTTCACAGACTGTTGACACATTTTCATCACAATAGTTATACCTTCCTGGCATTTTCCCAGTTACTGTGCCAAGACATTTACATTCCACATTTACTAAGTTTCACATATACACTTGTAAAATGCCCCGCAGGTGTAATTCCACCAGTACCCCTCCCTCCACCCACCTCCCCCCTCTCTCCTTTCCCTTTCCCCCTTCCCCCTATTTTAGGGCTTTCACATGAAAGCTATAACCCAGTTACAACCTTTAAATTCTTCATGATGTTCTGATCATCAATCAAGTGTGGGAACCACTGCTCTAAATTACGTTTTGGTTTCAACCAAAGACAGAAAGTAAGAGTGAATAATTTTTTGTACCCGGAATTTAATATATTTTTATTTTTCCCCTAAAAGAAATTGATCCAGACATTTAAAAAGACAACTAAACATATTCATTCCAACTGCATTATTTTCTTATTTCTTGTTTAATATTTAAAATGCTTTAAAACAATTTAATACCAAAACTTTCTGAGTATACCAGTACCATTTAATTGAAACTATGGACTAAAGTACTAATCTTTAGCATCTTCCTAAGTAGTCAAAATAAAATCATCTGCCACCAAAGATTCAAGACTCAATCTGTGCAAAACCACAAAATGAGCAATGTTTCTTTCATTCTCTTGATTATTTTTTTCGTGGAGTTCCTTATCAAGAGTTGGTCACTGCTTTTTAAAAGCCCTTGGTAGACTTTCTTCTTCCAATTTTCTTTTCACCCCAGGGTCCCTCTGACTTCTGTCTTCAACTCTTTGATTTCTTTAAAAATAATATAATAATAATCCTATATTATTTCACTATAGGTCTTAGTGGAGTAATGTTATTTTGGCCAAATAAGAAACATGTACCCTTATTAATAATGGCCCAGGGGAGAGGGAGACTTGATTCAAAGGGATGACTCTAGAATAGCAGATTAGGGTTCTGACCCTAAAAATGTTACCTTACACAAAGACTGAGCCCTGAATCTCTACATTAATTATGCACAATGCAAGGAATTATAAAAACTTTTTAATGTAACCAAGGAAATGAAAGCCATCCACTAAAAAAAAAAAAAAAATTCATCAAAATAATTAAAAACAAACACTATCAGAATATGTGGATCACCTGAGCCACAAGAAATGGGTGCCTCACAAAGGATAGAACTCATGACCAGACAAAAGCCATTTCTTATCCTCCAAATTCCAGAAACGTCAAGTTTAGAAGCCAGGATCAGGTTTGCTTTAAACCCTTCATTTACAGGAAAGTTATTTAAAAAGAGATCACAATTCTACCCTTAACTCCATGCTAATAGGAATTTCTGAGCATCTCCACTATGGAACTAATACTATGGAACTCTTGGCATTTAAAACAACACTCCTCATCCCCAGTCCCGCCCCCAAAGATACACAACACCTTAAAGATCCCATGGAAATTCTGATTCCTGAACTGCTTCGACTGAGGCTACCAGCAATGTTGGAAGCTGTGAGAGTTATTGACCCTCATATTTCAAAGTTTGAATGTGAGCATCACAGAATGTGATTGGCCAGCAAAGGAAAGTCACCCTTCCTGGAACCCTCCTGGCCACTCCCAACAAACTCCCCAATGTCTCACAGGGCAAGTGTTGGTGATTCCAAAGACTCATGAGATATTGCGATAGAGCTAACTTATCTGTCTCTGGCATTGGAATATAAACTCTTTGAGGACAGGAAGTGGGTTTTACTCAACTTCACTTTCCAGGGTTGAGCTTAGTACCAAGTACATGAAAGGGTCATATACTGATGACTAATGAGTACCTAAAGATTAGATTGTCAAAGACCAGAGCTAAAACAGATTTTATTTATCTGTGAAAAACAGATTTTATTCAGGACTATTGCAATTAGGGTGTAAAGACCTCAGGATAAAACTGGGCTCAATCTTTCACATACCCTGGGTAAGTGGGAGTTCATAGCCAAGGAGCAGAGTGGCAGGTTGGCGAATGAGAAACGACTAAAAGGACACATCAGAATAAGAAGAAATTCTAACAAAACTTCCCTAACGGGATTTTGCTGAAAACAGGCCAGGGAGATCAGACATCACCTGGAGGATGATGAAGATGATGAACCCAATTAGATATCAAGGGTGACCAGGTACGGAAGATGAGGGATTCTTGATAACCCGACTTAGCCAGATTCTTGCAAAAATCGGATTATATAAGGAAGTGCACAGGTGGGCCGAGTAGAAAGTTCAGGGGTCTGTCTAAAGTTTGATCAAGCAAAGGATTTTTGTCCAGATCTGTGCCACTAATGGTTGCTATCTCTATGTTAACCATTATCTTCCTTTTTTTTTTTCTTTTAAAGAGAAGACAAAATACGAGTGATGCACTTAGTCCCTGATACCTTAATATAAATTGTTACATCTGGTGATTCTTTTCTAATTAGAGGCTCTGATGAACTTCAGAACATGGGCCAAGGAAAGAGACACAAATGTCAAAATAAAGAATAATGAAGAGAGACCTTTTTTTGCCAATATTCCCCTCTGTCCACAAGTTGATCCCAAAGAATTCCAGTTCTTTTCCACCCCAAAGTATAGGAGGTTATGCAGTGGCTTGATGATTTGGTTGAAACAAGTTTGTCCCATAATCCACCCCTAGGATGCTGAAGACAGAAGGTACACCCTACTTGGGTCTAAGATAAGATGGGGTGATTTCTTGGTATCTTGTACTTATCTTGTACAAAAACACACTATTCCAAATAAACATGGGAATCCTGGAACTAACCTGTAATACGTGTAGGTCCACAAGGAGAGTGAGATCAGTATGGACAAAGTCCAGAGGTTTAATCATAAAATCTTGAGTCAAGATAGACCTTTGTCAAATTTCTGGTTCAGTCATTTACAGCTTGAATGAACTTGGGCTGGTAATCTAAGCGTCAGATTTCTCGTTTGTAAAATAATAATAGTAACAACCTTTTCTTGCAGGATTGTTGAGGTTCAGCAATTATGTACACAAAGCAGCCGGCCACTTGCATGTACTAATGGGTAGGTATAATGCTTTGATCATGTGCTAAAAGAATGTTCGTGAAATGGAATGGAATGTGCTAACATATTATATTTTGGAATCCCTCCGGCCCAGACAGCATAGCTCAGGGTTTTCACTCCCAGGATACAAGCCCTTTTGGGGCTATTCATTCTCAATTCATAAGAGAGTATTATGTTTTGCTAAAAGTTGAGTCTTTATAACACAAATACTTTCCAGTTAATTTGATCAATAAGCATGGTTAAACCATATAGTTTAAATTACTTCTTTGACTGACTAAATATACTCAAAACTGTAAAACTGCTTCCACAGTGAGCATCAGAGACGGAGGACTAAGAAACCTTGTTCTTTAAGATCATGGATCTTGAGAACACTGCCTTTTTGAAATCCTATCAGGGATTACAAGACTGAAATGAAACAGCTTTGAGCTCAGTAGGTTAAGGCAGCACAGCTCTGTCTGGCCCAAGAGCCAATCAACATTATTCCTCACTTCTGTTAGAACTAATAAAGTTTTCTCTTTCCTTTTAGAACTAATCAAAACCCTCTGTCGGCATTCAGAAATATATATATGTCTTACTGAAGCAATGTGCAAGGAGATTCCAATATTCCGTCTCCCTTGCACAAGATAAACTCAACCTTTTCCCTCAGAATTGACAATTATCTAAACAAGGAAACTGTAAGCCTGTGGGGGAAGAAACCCTCATCTTCCGAAAGTCCACTTCTAGGTAACTTGATGCCATTATCACCTGAAGAATTAGGGTTTCTTCTCCAGAGTCCACATGCCTTAAAAATTTTTATTCCTACAGAGTATTTACGTACAGAAATAAGTATTCATGCCTTGTTTGCGTACAGTGGTTTTCAGCCTTCCTAATGCCTCCTAATGCCGCGACCCTTTAATACAGTTCCTCATGTCGTGGTGACCCCTAACCATAAAATTGTTTTTTTTGCTACTTCATAACTATAATTTTGTTCCTGTTATGAATCGTAATGTAAATACCTGATATGCAGGATGTATTTTCATTGTTACAAAGGGGTCGCGACCACAGGTTGAGAACTGCCGCTTTAAAACATAGCACTACAGTTACTACTTTGAGTCAACTGTGAATACTGTGGCAGTATCAGAGGATGGGAACTGGGTAATCTCTAGGCATCTGGGCTTTTCGAACTTGTCCTAGAGGGACACAGATCAGCATGTGAATGAGCCTGCCTGATTCCCATTTCTAGTTCACCTCCAGGTCTACTCCCCAAAACTAATGGTTCTCTCAGTTCTCACGGCTTCAGGGGACAGAGGGTGCAGGCAGGGGAAAAAAACAGTTTGTGCCCAAATTCCAGCAGGCCCATCCCTTGAGGAAAATGTATCCCTTCTAGCCACCCAAATACAAATGCTGTGGCTTTGCTGGATGCCAGCCCCTCTTCCATCTTTCTGGGTACAGAGTCCCGGGCGTCTCATCACGCACTGCCCTGCTCATACTATCTCTAGCCACCTTGTTCGGTCAGGCTTCAAGTCCCCTCTCAGTTCTGCTTCCCCTCAGCCATCCCACCATAACCTGCCTCCAATCTTACTTTTTTCCTG
Organism: Loris lydekkerianus; assembly: GCA_963574355.1. Classification (NCBI taxonomy): domain Eukaryota; kingdom Metazoa; phylum Chordata; class Mammalia; order Primates; family Lorisidae; genus Loris; species Loris lydekkerianus. The sequence continues at coordinate 21,641 of CAUYPK010051354.1, read as the reverse complement.
ACTTTTGGAAATCACCCTTTGAAGCCAATTATCTCTCCCAAATACGAATATTAGCATAAAATTTCTAAAACCAATCACACTTCCCTACTCACTGAGGACAGCGTCACTGTAACTCTCCATGTCCTCATGATCTGGAAGCAAACCCAATATCCTGCTTTCCAAAATTGCCAATGGGATTTTCACTTATTTTTTGTGACCCTCCTTCTCCTCCTTGTACATACAAAATAAACCATTTCTCTTGTTACTCTGACATTTGTTAAGTTTAATTCACAGGCTCCACTCACTGAGCCCAGAAGGTGGAGAAAATGTTTTTCCCTCCCTTACGCTTAGCTTACAGTATGCTGTGTGTAGTATCATCAATAAATAAAATAAAAATCAATAAATGATTTTTTTGAAGAGATGAAATTATTTCTCTTAGTCAAGCTTGATACCACTTGGATGTGCACACTATTCTAAGTGGAAATCTGAAGCCTCTTACATTACTTATATTTACTTTTTAATTATGGATAATGAAGAGTGGCACATATTTATGGGGTACGTGTGGTATTTTGATATAAGCATATAAAGTGTAACGATCAGAGGAGGGTAATTGGGATATTCATCACCTCAGGCATTTATCATTTTTTTGGTGTTAGGCACATGACAATTCTACTCATTTAATTATTTTGAAATATACAATAAATCTGTGTTGCTTATAGTCACCCTGTTGTGCTACTGAGTGCCACATCTTATTCCTTCTAATTCTATTTTTGTACCATCTTATGTTAATTTTCAAAATTAGATCATTCAAACACTGCAAACAAATTAGGTTTTGATATTTTGTTCTATAACTGGGATGTTATTTGAAATTACCAAGCCCCAAAAGGTGATTAGATGCAGGGGCAGACATGCTGTTTTAAGTAAAAGTGAGAAGGTGTGGGGAAGAGAGTACAGGAAGGAAAAGGGAGGTGTGGGGCTCATGGGTGGGAGAGTTGTGGGTAACTATGAATCCATGCTAAACGCGGCTTTTAGTGAATCCATGCTAAACGCGGCTTTTAGTAAGGTTTGTTACACAGTCTCAAGTCAACTTAGGTGATAAGAGTTATCTCCAGAGGAATTGGAGGAGGTGAATTTCCAAATAGTCATTTACAAACATAAATTTCCTTGACCAAAAGGAAAGTTATGCCCTGCTTTTAGGCAGAAAGAGGGAAAGCAAAGATAATTTTTTTTTTTTTTTTTTCAGATTAAGATGAAGGTGCAAATGATTAGGTTACATTGTTTGCATTGTTAGGCAAAGTTCAAGTTGTAGGAGAGGCCTTGACCCAGGGGTCACGCTGTGTGCCCTTCCATTGTGTATATTAGGAGAAAGCTTACCAATCCCTTCTCCGTCTCCCTCCCCTTTCCCCCCACACTTGAATTTCATTGTGTTTTTTTCTCCTGTGGGTGTTTAGTTGTTTATCTGTTGGTCTCATATTAGTATAGAGTTCATTGAATACTTGCTTTTCCATTTTTGTGATACTTTACTAAGAATTTTCTTCAACTCCATCCAGGTAAAGACAAGAAATGTAAAGTCTCCATCTTTTTAGGGCTGAATAGTATTCCATGGTATACATATACCACAGTTTATTGATCTATTCATGTGTTGATGGGCCCTTGGGTTGATTCCACATCTTAGGGGTTGTGAATTGAGCTGTGATAAACATTCTTGTGCAAATGTCTTTATGGTAAAAATGATTTCTTTTCTTCTGGGTAGATACCTAGTAATGGGATTGCGGGATCAAAGATAAGTTTTTGAATGGCTACTGCCTTTCAAAAGAGTTACATAACTAGGGATTAGTGGCCAGAAGCAGAAGTCAGAATCTGCCTCCTGTTGCTGTCTGGGAAGCTGAGGGGGAGGAAAGAGGGCACGCTTCCTCACGCAGAGCTCTTCTCCCAAGGCACAGCTCTTCTAGACACCCAGTTTCCCCGTAGGCTTTTGCACTATCTTAAGAAATGTTTCCCTTAATAATGTAGAGAAAACGAGAGAGCAATAATGCACAAGACCTTTAATCAACACAGAAACCTGATTCTATTAAAAGAATAGATGAAAGAAGTCTTGCTAAGACTCCAGGGCAACTTAAAGTTCTGCTGGCTTGTATATGGAATGATTAGAGCAAGTCGTAATTCAGAAAATGAACTTCTTAATGCAGGAAATTCTTAATTCAGGTAATAGCAGTTGGCGAAATTGAAACCAATTTATTAAGTAAATAAAGGGAAAAGTAGATGCAGTCAAAACACTTGGGGGTTAGAATACTATCAATTTTAAAGAAGGTTTGGAATAGAATAGCTAGGGAGCTATAGTTCTCCCGTTTTTAGACTGTATTACCCCTCTGATGTGTTGCTATAGTTCTCTGAAATTATTTAGGAAAAAAAGTGTAACATATCTGGAAAAATCCATTTGACCTCTATTTTTATTTTATTTTTAAAAATAAATACGTATATTTGAGGTTTATAACATGTAAAGGATACATACAGGTAGTAAAGTGGTTACTCCAGTGAAGAAGATTAACAGATGTATCATCAGACATAGTTACATTTTTTGTGACACTAGCAGCTAAAATCTACTTATTTAGTAAAAATCTCTAATATGATATAATTTTATTAACTTTATTCCTCATATTGTACATTGGATCTGTACATTTCTAAACTTGCTCATCCTACATATCTGCTATTTTGTATTGTTTGACCTACTGCTTCCATTTGATTTCCCATTCCAGCCACGGTCACCACTATTTCATTCTCCATGTATTTGATCTTCTGATAGAGAGATACTTTCCACATATATAAGTGAGATCACACAATATTTTTTCTGTGTCAGGTTTATTTCACTTAGCCTATGCATATTGTCCGCCAAGTCCATCCATATTGTGGCCAATGGCAGGATATCTTTTCCTTTTTTTTTTTTTTTTAACAGACAGCAGAGTCATGCTTTGTCACTCAGGATTTAAGGGTAGTGATGCAATCATAGCTCGCTGTAACTTATAACTCTTGGGCTCAAGCAATCCTCCTACCTCAGCCTCCCAAGTAGCTGAGGGTATCAGTGAACACCACCAGGCCCAGCTAATTTTATGTTTTTTTACTTTTTGTAGAGACAGGGTCTCACACTGTGTTCCCCAGGCTAGTCTTGAACTCCTGGCCTCAAGTAATCCTCCCACATTGGCCTCCCAAAGTACTGGGATTACAGGTGTGACCTACCACACCCAGCCTCAATCTCCTATTTTAGGGCTGAATAGTATTCCATTGTATGTGTATGTATAGGTATATACAGAGAGTGCTAAAAAATGTATACATATTTTAAGAAAGAAAAAAACTGTATTAAATTTGTTATACTGAAGCCACATTTGACTTCTACCAAGAGGTGGTCAACATGACTTGTATTCATCTTTTGTTATCAGTTTATATCGAGTATTACAATTTTAATACCATTTTTTTCTTTCTTAAAATGTGTATACTTTTTTGGCATCCTCTGTGTATTACATTTTCTTTATCTATTCCTCTGCTAATGGATGTTTAGGTTATTTCCATATCTTAGCTATTATGATAACGCTGCAATACATGGGAGGACAGATCTCTTTACAAAATGGTGATTTCATCTCCTTTGGGTATAAACCCAGAAAAGGGATTGCTGGGTTGTATGGTAATTCTATTTTTAATTTCTTCAGGAAACCCCGCATTGTTTTGCATAAGAGATGTAGGCATTTACATTCTCACCAGTGCATACTAGGCTTCTCTTCTCTACAAACTCTCACCAACTGTGTTCCAGTGCTCTTCTTTGGTCACTCTGCTGGCAATGTAGTAGTTGTTTGTTCATTGTTTTGGTCCTTCTGGGGTATGGACAAGTGTTAGGCCATCTTTCTGACATCAGTCTGACCTCTATTTCTAAACTCTTCATCAAGATTTAGCTACAAGTATAAACATTTAATTGCATAAATTGGTAACAGCATACTTAATGAACAAGGCTTAGATTTACCTTCAGAGCATCATATTTTCCCATCTTCTTGGACCAGCCTCCTGCTGCTCCCTATGAGAAAGCTTTCTTCCATTTGGATGTTTTTAAATATTCCACCCCACTGCTACCCCCTTGACTACAAGGAGGCTACAACCAACATCCCGGTAATTAGAGTAACCCCTGCTAGCTCTATCAATTAGTATAGGAATGAACACCTACCCAAAGGTGAGCCTTTCTGAGCCTTTCTCTTCCAAAGATTTCCCAAAGTGAAGCTGGAAGAAAGAGCTCCCTTTTCTTTAGCATTGTCAAGCCTTCCTCCAGGGATTGCAGGGTAATTCTGGAGCGGCCTGCAGCCACTTCCATTCAAAAAACCATATGAAGGGCTCAGCACCTGCAGCTCAGTGGCTAGGGTGCCAGCCATATACACCGGGGCTGGTGGGTTTGAACTCAGCCCAGGGCCTGCCAAACAACAATGACAACTACAACAAAAAAATAGCCAGCCATTGTGGCAGCCGCCTGTAGTCCCAGCTACTTGGGAGGCTGAGGCAAAAGAATCACTTTAGCCCAAGAGTTTGAGGTTGCTGTGAGCTATGTCACTACAGCACTCTACCAAGGGCTACATAGTGAGACTCTGTCTCAAAAAAAAAAAAGTGAAGTGACAGGGAATGAGTGACCACAACAAGAAAAAGAAAACTGAAGGCAGAAAATAGATAGTCCTGACACTTCTACCCTTAGATCCAAGTGACTCTGAGATCCACCCCATCTCTTCCTGCCCTATGACAAGAACCACCACATTCCCCCTTTTGGTTTTGTTTTGTTTTGTTTTCATTCATTCAGAGACTCTTTCTCTGTCACCCCACGTAGAATGCTATGGCATCATCATAGCTCACAGCAACCTCAAACTCCTGGGTTCAAGCAATACTCCTGCCTCAGTCTCTCAAGTAGCTGGGACCACAGGTGCCCACCACAAGGCCCAGCTAATGTTTCTATTTTTAGTAGAGACAGAGTGTCACTCTTCCTCAAGCTGGTCTACAACTCCTGAGCTCAAGGGATCCTCTCACCTCACCTCCCAGAGCATTAGGATTACAGTCATGAGCCACTGCAAATCCCCCTTTTTGGATGAATTTGAGATCAGTTTCTGTTACTGCACCCAAATGCATTCTGACCAATATACCTGTATATCCAACAGGATTGGTTAAACAAGCTATACTACATTCGTGGAATCAAAATCGTGTGGCCATTAAAATAATCTTACCAAGTATAGCTTTCAATAAAAGTTACATGAATGGATGGCATGCAAAATGATCTGATATATTAAATGAAAAAGCTAGTTACAAAACAATATTCACTGTATAAGTAATTTTGTTGAATACAGATGAATAACTAGAGACAACAAAATTTTAATGATGGCTTTGGGGGCTATTGGGATTACACATGATTTATCAAAATAATTTTTTATTATTTATAATTTTTACTTTTATAATGAGAAAATTAATACTAAAAACCAAGCCTTTGTTTGGCTCAATCTTTTGATGGGCCTATGTACAAATTAAAACAGAATCACCCCCTCATTCACTTTGAATTTTACCATTCCCCTTCTTTGTACATAAGTTTCCTTTAACATGACGATACATCATCCCTTTCCTTTTTCAAGCACTGGGACTTTGAAAGATGCCATTTATAAGGATAGTAAATAATTAGCACCTTCCGTCAGCATAGTTTATGGCTTTTGGGCCAGTAGAGCAGTGCACAAAAGAAACATTTTGATCTAAATGAAGTCACTCAGTAACTTTCTAATTATTTTTCTCCATGGTAACACATATAAAATATGAAAAATATGTTTATTCAAGGCTTTTTCTTCTCTTTCATAACTATTTCAAAAAGCCTTAAGTGTGTTTTATACCTCCTTAAAAATTTCACCTTGTAGATGAGGTTCATTTTAACACCAAAGTCTGAGGCTTTGCTCCAATAACGTGACGCTATTACTGCATTCCTGATGAAATGCACTAATAGCTTAAAGTTTATTACATTTTTTTCCTCATGAAAATGAATCTGAAAGCTTTGGAAGGTGTTTCTAAAATAATGTTATATGAAAAGTGAGCTTTTTATTAGTCTTCAGACCACAGAAGAATCCCATGGACTTTTCTCAAATATAATTTAACCCCTTCATTCAAGAACTTAAGAGTGAGAGTGTGGTTTAATAGGCAGATTTAGAGGCTTCTGTGCCTCCAGAAATCCTTCTTTCATCAAAACAATGGCTATAATTAATATTTATGCTTTTGCCTTTCACCTCAAAGGACTTCACAAATTGCTACCACAGCACTCATGACACTCACTAATGAAGCACTTACTGCTCAATCCAGAGCAGAAATTTACAGTCGTAATGATGGATGTGGGCTACGAAGGAAGTTGCTGGTGACCTGAAGGATCCAACTCCCCGTTACCAAAACAATGAGTCAAGAGCAGGAAATTAATCAATCAGTTCCATACTGATTCCCCAAAGCTTATATATTGGGAACACTGTTCAGGTTTGTTTTTTTGTTTGTTTGTTTTGTTTTGTTGTTTTTTTTTTTTTTTTGTATTTCCCGCTATGATGTCCTTCAAGGGTATACGGATTACCACCCAAGAGCCCCCAGCCTGGACCTAATTTCATACATAGTACATACCATTCTCCTACCACCCTTTCCACCCCACTCACAGTGAATGCTTTTTACAGTGAATGTACTTTTTAGAGGAGAGAAGAAGAATACATGACAGAGACTGCATGCCACCTGTAAAGCCCAGTGTATTTGTTATCTGGCCCTTTACAGAACAAGTTTGCTATTCCTTAGAATCTAAGGCACTGTGAGAAAAGTCCAGCTGCAGAGTATTTGCAATTCAAGCTATAAGCTTTGACTAACATTCATTAGAATGTCTTTCAGGAACTTGGAGTCAGTGTGCGGATAAATATACTTTGTGGAAGCACATTTCAGGTGTTACTGAACTTTTTGAGCCAGCCTACTGCTCTAGACTGACAGGAGATAGACTTTGACAAAGACCAAGTTCATGTGCCAACAAGCACATAGGAAACACTATACACACACAGAGGATGTTCGTCAACAACCAGGAGCTAACATCAAGTAGGATCGTTGGACTCTATCATCACTCAGCAATAATGCTGAAAGGAAAGGATGAAAAGGAAAAGAAGCCCAGCTGATGGTGTACAATTTGGGAGAGCTACAGGCAAGACTGAGCCCATCCAGATCATAATCCAATCAAACAGAATGCAAAATGGTAGCATGACTGTCCAGCTGCACACCTTTTATCAGCTATTTATCAGGTAGTTGTTTATAGACCATACCCATTCTTACCAACAATGAAGATGACATTATTAGGTTCCCAATATAGTAACCAATATAGTTCCCAATATAGTGAGGCACTGTGTTGAACCTATTATATATATTATGTCTGGAGACTTCAAAAAATGTTTTATTGTAATAAAATATATATAGCATAAAATGTACCATCTTAACCCTTTAAGTGTACAGTCCAGTGGTGCTAAGTACAGTGTGTTTACATTTTTGTGCAACCATGGATACTACAAATTTTTCATCTTCCCACATGGAAACTCTGTACCCATTAGACCATAACTCCCTTTCACCCTCTCCCACAGCTGCTGGCAAACACCATTCTACTCCTACTTTCAGACTCAGTTTCCTTTTTCACTTGATACAGACCTCCAATAAGACAAACATTGCTATTCTCATTTTACAAGGACTTGTAATGGCCCACCCCACATGATGGGAACCATCTGAAGGAGTACTAGTGAGGCTCACGGGAACAGCCTCTGGTTCATGTCAATCTTTCTGCCAAGTTCATTGGACATAGATCCCAGGTGACAGATTTCCCACCAAGAATCCAGAATCCTATTGGAAACTGAACCAGATGCATTCAGAAATTGTTCTTTGTTGTATGCCTATCTTGGGAAGCTATAGTTAAAAAACTACTTAACCACAAAAAATGTATCCCATGTAGTGAAGACACTGTTTCCATCACTATGTAAAAGCCCATTCTCCTCTAACCCTACAGGGGTTACCTGAGCAGATGGCTAATGGTGAGTGGAGGCTAAAAGAAACAGAATTAAACACAGGACCAAACTTAGAGAAATCCAGACCCAAACTATTGGGTGGGGCTGATGACACAGCTTGAAAAGAGCCCTAACACCATTAGCTGTGGGTCTGAATGAACACCCCCGACCCTCCCAGGGAGCATTCTCCTAACACAGAGATGTAACAACACTCTCATGCGTGTTCACCACACAGAGGAGAGTGCTTAGCCCATGTCTACCTCTGCAACCCTGTCTCTGTGCTTCCCCGATGTGTGCTGTGCTCCCCCGAGGTGACAACTACTATGGTGTTTGGTCTGTTTTTAGCACCTGCTAGAAAGCTTTTTGGTTTTCATAGGAAATTCATGCAGAGATAACATTTAGACTTGGGGGTTAGCACCCAAATTCCTATTTAATCCACAGTTGAGCTGTCCAAGGAATTAAGACTAGTAGCATGAATTCTTGATTCTTAGAATTAAAGCTCAAGAAAAAAAAATTTTTTAAAGAGGAAAGAGATCCCCTCCCCTCATTTTCTGAGCATGATGCTAGTTCAAAGGAAAATTCTAAAAGTCTGTATAACAGCCACACATCATCCTTTTCTACAACCCCGTCCCACTTCCTGAATACTAGAACTGTCTCCTCACGCTGGCACTTCTCCAAGGCTGCCGTGCTGTCCACGCGCCCCCTCTCACTTCCACTAACCAGGGCTCCTCAAGAACAGAAACGGGTATCTGGGTGCAGTGGGTCTCACCTATAATCCCAGCACTTTGGGGGGCTGAAGCAGGAGGATCACTTGAGTCTAGGAGTTTGAGGGCAACATAGTGACACTTCATCTCTCAGAAAAACAGGGACCACGTCTTCCTGACCTGTGCAGCTCTAAAACCCATCATAGCCATCAACACACAATACAATTCATTTCTGTTTCTACTCTGGACAATCAAAATGCCATCCAGCCCTTCAACGCTGATAAGCCCCTCACCTAGAGGTGAGGGGAGGTGAGCACTTCACACTTTGTAAGTCCACTTTGTATTAGAAATGGGGCTAACATTTAAAATTCATTATCTTATTTAACTCTTTTAAAATTTTAAATTATGGGAGTGTTTAAACATACACAAAAGTGGAGATAATGACAAAATGAGCCTGCTCTACCCCATACCCAGCCATCAACCCAGGTCCAAAATTGCTTTATCTGTACTCTCTCCGTCCCCCTTCACTGCAGGTTATTTAAAACAAAGGCCTAAACACTACATTGTTTTACTTATATCTAACTAGTTTCCTAATTTTAAAATTAAAAAAAAAAATTTGTGTGTGTGACAGAGTCTCTGTCACCCTGGGTAGAGTGCTGTGGCATCCTAGCTCACAGCAACCTCAAACTCTTGGGCTCAAGTGACTCTACTGCCTCACCCTCCTGGGTAGCTGGGACTACAGATGTCCACCATAACTCCCAGCTAGTTTTTGTATTTTTACTAGAAACTCATGCTCTGACTGGTCTCCAACTCCTGAGCTCAAGCAATTCATCCACCTCAGCTTCTCAGAGTGCTAAGATTACAGGCGTGAGCCACTATTCCCATCCAGTTTCCTAATTTTTTTAGACATTAAGCATTTATTTGTAAATTAAGTATGGAACTGGTGCTTTTATTTCAACTGCAATGAATTTCTAAATATAAAGAGTACCTTGGTTTTTCTATACTCGTGCAGGATTAAGGTATAAATTAAATACACTTGATCTTAGCCAAAAGGCCGAGAAGCAATATATGAATTGAATACAATTAAGTTATATTTAACCACTTCACAAATAAGAGGGATAATGAAATTATTTTACCCAAATAAATACTTATACTTAAATCTGAAATGTTTCACACTTCATCTGTTATCACCTTTTATGTCAGTTCTAAAGCTAAATATACAAAATGTGTATTTTCAAGTTAGAGAAAGGAATAAATTTTAAAAAATGGATTAATTACCCTTTGTATACAAAATTTGATTTTGTTTTTGATCCTATCTTTTTAACTTACATTCTATAAATTTCTGGAGGGAAATCTGCCTGTTGAATTATTAAATATTAAATTATAATAAATACAATGTTTAACATAAAGAGACAAAAAGCCACAGCCTTTTTAATGTGACAGATGTAAAAGCTTATTTTCACATACTAAATCAGAAGAATTGAAGCCCAAATTAAATTGTGTTATTTTTATATCTATAAATGCTAAAGTTTTGAAAGTTATTTTTAGAAACTAACTCCTAAATATTATCAATACTCTGTTTAAAATCATAAATACATCATTAAGATGTATTTTTTCTCTAATTTTTTAAGAAAAATTTTTTATTACCCTGGTTTTCCAGAAGAAGAATCTTAAGTAAATCACCAATTGTCATGTAACCATAAGGTGGGGGCAGCAAATTTGAAACCAGTTTGAATTAGGTTAAAAAAAAAAATCCCTTATTTCTACATTCTGATGACCCCTCAACCTTCCAAGAAACAAATTACTTTCTTGGAATACAGCGTTTTCTAATCTCACTAACTCTCCAATTTGGTGAAGTGCTTTTTCTTCCCCAAACCACGTTCTTTAACTTCATCCCCATCCTACTTCTAAACCTCTACATTTTCTAAAACTCTCAGTTTTTCACCAAGAACAGCAACTGTCACAAGAATAAAGAGCAGAACAGTGGCAGTGGTGGCTATCGTGTGTGTTTCCTGGGTGAGTTGACATGCACACGCACAATCCCAGGTAGGAATAAAGAAAAACCCTCATTAGACAACTATAACTGAAAAGGATTCAGGATAATAGGATTGTTACAATCAAAACTACAATTTAACCATCAAAGCTGAAGGCACTGGAGGAGAAAAATTCATCACAAAGGAACTAATATATTTAAAAGATTAGATTTATTTATGCTTCTAATTTGAAGTCTGTTACCTCAAAGAATCTGCTCCATGGTTACATCACGAATCCCAAACTGTCTCAAAGGCCAGAAGTTGGTAATAATCCAAATCCATGGACAACAGATGGATTACAATTTGTGGTATATTCATACTGTAAAATATTATACACCTACCTACACCACAATGAATGGATCTTGCATAATGTTGACCACAAAGCAGCACATCAGAAGAATAATTCCTTATGATTTTCTTGATATAAAACGTAAAAGCAGGCAAAACTAAACAATGTTAGAGCAAGAGAGAAAAGGAAGGAAATGATTGTCATAAGGTTATAACGACGACTGCCTTTCTGTGGCAGGAAGCAGATTGCAGTTCCCTCAGGACACAGGGGAAGAGGGTGGCGATCTTCAGGTGTTGACGTTGTATTTCTCAAGTAGGATGGCGGTTGCATGAAGTCCAATGTTTAACCATTCATTTATGTGTGTGTATGTATGTATGATGTGCATTTATGAAAGCATTATCTATTTCACAATGTAAAGTGTTTAATTTTTTAAATTATAGAATGATTTCCCCCTGGATTCCACAAAGCTCTAAAGAAGTAAGAAAAAGAACCAAGTTACTATAAATATTCCCAAGGCGAAGATAAGAAACTGTGCCTCTGTTTTCTCCTTTAAATTCTAAATTTCACTGAGGCCCTGGGTTGGAATTCTTAACCCACAGTGGATGTTAAATAAATATTTTATGGTGTTGAGGACTTAAGTAATGATTTATATAAACAGCAGGAGCTGCTGTGCAGAACATATTCTCATGGCACGATTTAAACCTGACCAGAGGGACCTCACTGTGGTGTGTCTGAGGCTGACTGCCGTGTACAAGGAAGTCTCATTCGCTCGTCAAGCTGACAGAGTTTGGGGAGCTTGTTTTGTGGTTGCAAACCCAATGTTTGCCAAATGAGCTTTCCTTATATGGTCAGTGGGTCTGTGAATTAGCACGATTTGTAAGAAGGGCAATTTGGTGGATATCCATCAAAAACTTTCAAAGTAATATCTTTCGACTCAGAAATTCCTCTTCTAAGAATTAATGCTAAAGAAGTACTCATGGAATTTGCATGCAAAGATTTCGTTATAAGGATATTTGTAATAGTATTATTTTTAAGGAAAAGAAACGGGAAACAACGTAACAATGATGGGAGCTGTTAAACATATTGTAGCTCATCCCTTCAATGGAATTCCACGCAACCATTCAAACTGACGTCATGGAAGGATATGTTTCAACATGCAAATAGGTTTGTAATATACAATTATTTTAAAAATTTGCTTATAAAGCTCTGAGAGAAAGAGAGAGAGAAGGAAAGGAGAGAAGGAATAAGAAAAGAAGGAAGGAAACAAGGAAGGAAGGAGAAAGAAGAAAAGGAGAGAAGGGAAAGAGGGAAAGAGGGAAGAATCAAATTACCCCAAAACTTAGTAGCTTAAAACAACAAACATTTGTTCTCTCTCTATTTCTATGGGTTGCCTAGGGTGACTGGGTTCACATGCGTTCTTGTGATAGTCTCATTTTGGAGACGACCACAGGGTAACCAACTCATCCTGCTTTACCGGGGACTATTCTGAGTGTTGCCCTGAAAGTTCCATGTCCAGGAAACTCCCCTCCGTCCTGGGCAAACCAGGCCCATTAGTTTCTGACTAGCTGCCACAGATAAATGCTCGAGTGACAACAATGACAATAGGTGATGGGATTACGGGTAAAATAGATTTTCTTTTACTTCATTTATCTACATTTTCTACGTTATATCATATCTATGCATGCATCTGGAACAAAAAATTTTTTTGAACTAAAACTTCATTACCTATAATTTCCATCATTTAAACTATTTTAGTTCAGCAGGCTGTTGGGACTTACTTTCGTTCCACATATAAAGTGATTGAATGATATAAATAAAACTGCCTGGAAGATGTTTAAAACCTTCCGATTTGGAATAGTAGTTCCCAGTCTCATTTCCTGCCCTGCCCAAATGCAGATTCAATAGACTCCCGTCAACAACAGCAGCTCACCTGGCAGTGATTCTAACCCAGGTGCAGAGGGTGAAAGACCTCAGTGTGGAAAAGCCCCCAAAGTAAAACTGATGTGTTCCCACATATGTCTAGTTATGAACATTTAAAACATGCTTTTACAGTCGGGTTTATATATTTTTAAAAAAGAAAGAGAGTTTTTACTATTTGATACCAAGGTTATACTTTCTTAATTTATAAAATTTTGTTCCATTTAATACATTTGCACATGCACTATAAAACTTCATGTCCTACAGTTCAAGTCCATTAAAGAAAAGGGTAACATTTTGGGCAGATAAGCTGACTGTGGTGGGGACATCAGGCCTTTTACATAGTCTAGCAAGCTTGTTATGTACATTCTTCTTTCACCAGTTTGAAATTATTCTGTTTTCACTGTTCATTAGTTGAGCAGCCACAGACTAGACTTATTTCCTTTCCATAATGAATGTTCTCATAACTTTAATCAGTCCAAGTTGTTGATTACATAGTCAGGTGCAGTAATTAAGATGATAAACTTAGCCAACATAATCCTCTTTTTTGCAAACTTCAGCCTTGTTTTTTCCCCCTTTCAGCAGTGTGCTCACCCAAGGACATACACACCTGATTTTGTTTTCTGGGAACTTGCCTTTCTGCATGAAAGATTTCTTCCATAAAAGATTCCCTAATGATTTAAGAGAAATGTAATAAGAGGCGAACGATAAACTGTGATGGCAGATGGAGAGAGACGCAGGCATAATATTCTGGTTCTACTAGGGAAATAATTGTTTCACAGGATGTGAGCAATTTGATGCTAAAGCTGTAGTCTGTTCAGAATCAACTATTTCTCTTCCTATGCCAGCAAGTCTTCATAAGTTACCGTAGGCCAATAATTAAAGAATGAACAGCAGAGCTCTTCCTTACTAATGAAGCTTTGTAATTCTTACTCATGGCAAACATGCATTTAACCTTATAAAATAAAATACGCTCTTCTCCAAGGTTCATGAAAGACTGTCATTCCAGAATTCCAGATGCACTGTTAGCTTCACCGGGGTTATGTTCTTATTGCCGGGGCAATAGAAGGTTAAATAAGGGGAAAAAAGAAAAAGATATTTTCTTAGGTAACATTTGCCTATCCCTCATGGAGTGTTGTTTTACACTGCCATGTCTTATAGATTTAATTTCCACTAATACAGAAAACAGGTCCTAGCCTTCTGGAAAAGGAGCAAATAAAAGAAGTATATCTTGTTCCATGTGGCCTTGGCAGGACAGTCTGGACTTGCTCAGGCTTAGCCCCTCAGCCTCTTAAGGTCTCTGAATCCCCTCAAATTTGCTCTGGATGTGACTAGACCTAAGAAGAGGAAACCAGTACTTTCTGAAGCAAGGAAGGTCTTTCTTTCTTTCTTTCTTTCTTTCTTTCTTTCTTTCTTTCTTTCTTTCTTTCTTTCTCCCCTCCCCCCCCCCCCCAACAAAACCCTCCTCATTAGCCGTCAGTGGATCAGCCTCATCCCTTTTCAGGTGATGAGTTGACACAGTGGGGAGTTGGGGCCTAAAACACTGAGCCATCCTATAAGGCTTGTGTCACATACCTTAAACGTTGTGTAACATGTGCAAATCACGTGTTAGTAGGGAAAATATAGATTTTGAAGAGAGATACAAACCCAGTGGGGAGAGGACCAGGAACAAAGAAGTATAACCAAAACACTGGTTTTCTTTGTGTGTATGAGACTTACCAAACAAGATTTTTTTTTGGATTGAGCTTTGATATCATGAGATATTTCTAGACAAATACATGTCTTATATGACCTCAGAATTGAAAAAGATCTTATAGATCACCTAATTCAATATTTTATAAATTCTGGGGCATACCCGTCACCTACAGTGAACTTAGTCAAATATAGATGCTCTTGAGCCAAGATATCTGTTTTTTGTTTTTTGTTTTTGAGACAGAGTCTCATTCTGTCACCCTGGGTAGAGTGCCATGGGGTCATAGTTCACAGCAACCTCAAACACTTGCACTCAACTGATCTTCTTGCCTCAGCATCCTAAGTACAGACTATAGGCACCCCCCACAACGCCTGGCTATTTTATAGTAGAGACAGGGTTTCACTTTTGCTCAGACTGGTCTGGAACTCTTGAGCTCAGGAGATCCACTGTCTTGGCCTCCATGAGTGCTAGGTTTACAGGCATGAGCCACCTGCACACACGCTGGCCCCTAGGACATATGTATTTTTAACTGTCTCCCCAGGGGATTTTGTGGCATTTAAGACTCATCTTGTCTGTCCCTATCTTACATAGGCACCTTCACACAGCTGCTAATAAGCCATTCTCCATTGGCTCCGGCAAACAGCTGCAAATCATGTGAGATAATATTGGGCAGTTGGTAAATAACAGAAGGCTACCAGGAACTCTAGTGTGCATGATATACCGTTCTTGCTACACGTATAGTATATGTGCCTAATAGCTGCATAATCCCTTCTTTCTATGACTAAACAAATAGCAAATTATTATTTAAGTGAGTAGGAAATGGATAAATTATCTTCAGTTTTGTTTTTATTTTCAAAACTAATCTGTTAGAACGTCTTCCCTGATTAGTGTTTGCTATACTTGTGAGCCTCACCTGTGGATCATGGTTATTAGCATTTGTACTCTAATGCTGACACAGATGTGTATTTATCAACTGAATGTAGTTCTTGACTAAAGCCTTGTATGAATTCTGAAAATGATCGTAAGAATTAAATTTTTGTTATGTAAATGACTATCATTTATTTTAATAAATGTTCACTTAAACACGTGAAACAGTGCAGGTGTTTCATGGTCACTACTTGCTGATCTGACTATAGTTATAAGGCATTTCAGCAGAAAGCCCATCTGTGCATCTATAAGCTGAAAGTTTTCATTGCTCTTTATGCTGTCTGGCTGCCATTGTCTCATTCCGGAATCCCAGCAAACCCCTCAGTGGGAATGCTGCTTTGCAGATGTTCAGAGGCCATGTGTATACATTGGGAAGAAGGGCTTACAGAGGGCCAGCACATGGTCTAAATTTTTTTATGATGTAAAACTGATTCTTATTAATTTTTGTTGCTTTGACTTGAAAGAAATACAGTAAAAGCTATGAGGCTCACACCTGGCCTTTTCACAGATTGGGTTATGTTGCAGATCAAATCACATTCCTGAGTACATGGTGGTGTAATGTGAGCTCTCTCATTGTGACACAGGAAGCCAACAATGCGGGTGTTTTCTCTTCTCTGAACAACAGGTTACAACAGTATTTCACTATCTCAGCATTCATTGCCTCACACTAGAAGTCCTGGTTAAGCACAGGCGTCCTGCTTTTCCTGACCACTAGTTCTTTGTACTTGCCTTTCTAGCTGCAGATCAGGAGATCCTATATGCCTGCAAAAGAACAATGTATGTTTTTAATAATGTTCAATAGGATACAAAGTCTAAAAGCAGCAGCTGAGATTTCTGCCACCTCCAGATCTTACCTCGGTCAGCCCATCTCCTGTTCTCCAAAGTAACCCCTATAATGATAGCCAAGGGCAATCAACTGAACTTTGCTAATAGCCAAAGAAAAGCCTGAACAGAATGTTCTTTCCCAGAGTGGGTGGCTTGTCCTTCTAAATGTGACCTTGTAGACATGAAGGCCATCATCTGGGATATAAAGTGGAATGCTAACACTAAACCTATTCTCATGGGCCAGAGAGTGGGAGAGGGAAGCATTGTGACAGGTCTGCAAGGGAATCAGGAGACATAGGTTAAGCATAGGTTTGTACCATTTCTCGAATCATAATCCCAATCTTGTTGTATAGCTATCACCCTCGTCCAAGGTATCTGTGGGGGGGGGGGGGAATGTAATCCCGAATCATAATCCCAATCTTGTTGTATAGCTATCACCATCGTCCAAGGTATCTGTGGGGGGGGGGGAAATGTAACAACTAAGTAATGAGGCTTTTAAATAAACATAGCACTTACTCAGCTGTTCAAATGCTGTCCTTTTTGCGGGGGTGGGGGGGATCTGGAGAAGTTATTTCAATGATGTTACCATTGGTCAAAACATTGTGGGTCTCCTCCTTTGGAACAGTCTTCAAAGTTGCCTTTGGTACAAAATCATAGCCCACCATTCACTGTATTACTAGTATTTTCTTTATTCAGTGAAGACAAAAAAAAACCTACTACCATGGTATAAAAGTGTGTATCATTTAGGACATTCATTCATTCCTTCCTTTGTTGATTTGTTCATTTATCTAGTCAGCAACTATTTACTGAGTACCTACCAGTAGCCACACATTGTAATAAGCACACATACCTAAGGAAGTCCTTCCATAGGGGCACACGGTGTGGTAGAAGAGAGAGAAGGATATACAACTAATCAGAGTACAAGAAGATATATGCCATAATCAAGGTACAAAATAAATACTATTCATAGGAACACAGAGGAAGGAGAAATAATTTAGTTTGGGTGGTTAAGGAAGTTTCACTGAGGCAATAGATCTGAGGCAAGATAAAGGCTATACTTAATAAGATGTCATTAGAAAAAGAAGAATGAAAGAAGAGAAAATGATTCTAAGTGAAGGTAATAATGTAAGTAAGGACATTAATAACTTGTAAAACAGCATAGGGGCAGAAGGACAAGGCAATTTAAATGGTAGAATAGTCTTTTCAGCAAGTGGTGCTGGTGCAACTGAAAATCCACATGCAAAATGTGAATGTGGACTCCTAACTTCACACCAAACACAAAATTAACTCAAAGTGGATCATAAGTCTAAACAAAGAACCTAAAACTATAAAACTCTTAGAAGAAAATTCAGGGTTAGGCAATGATTTCTTAGCGATGGACACCAAAAGTACAAGAGAAGATCAGTAAGTCAGAGTAGGTCAAAATTAAAAACATTTGTCCTTCAAATGACACCATCAAGAAAGTGAAACGACAACCCACAGACTGGGATAAAATGCTTGCAAATCATATATCCACTAAAGGACTTACAATATGTAAAAAACTCTTAAAGCACAGTACAAAAAAAAAAAAAAAAAAGACCCGATTTTAATAGACATCTCTCTTAAAAGACATGTAAATGTATAAGGAACATGTGAAAATATGTTCAATATTACTAATTACTAAGGAGATGGCAAATCAAAACCATAATGAGATATTACTGCACAAAGATGGCTATTATCAAAAAGACCACCAATAGTAAGTGTTAGTGAGCATGTGAAGAAACTGGAAGCTTCAGACATTATTGATGGGAACGTATAACACTTCCACAGCAGTGCAGCTGCTCTGGAAAACAGCTTGGCAGTTCTTCAAAATGTTTCACATAGAGTTACCATATGACCCAGCAATTCCACTCCTAGGTACACACCCAAGAGAAATGAAAACATACATCTGCACAAAGACTTGTATACTAATGTTCATAACAGTATTATTCATATGGAGGGGACAGAGAAAAGAAAAGACTGGAAAAGTAGAATGAGACCAGATAGTAGAAAGCATTGAATGTCATGTTGAGGGATATGGTCAAAGAAAAAAAGATAAGTCTAGTAACAGCATGGAAAATTATCTGAAGGGGGGTGTAGGCTGGACATAAAACCAGAGAGACAACATCTAAGTCAGGACATGTACTTAGAGATGACAAGAAATGGATGTATTTAGGAAATATTTGGGGCTAGAAATTCTGAAAATGTTTCTTGAAGAGCAGTTCCAAAAACAAAAAACAAACAAACAAAAAAGAATATTCAGTAATAGCAGCAGCCATGATATACATTTACAGCTTCCCAAGGTTACTGCTGTGGAAGAACACACTCTGTTCCCCTTTGCCTTCTACAAACACGACACCACATGTGCTGGGCTGGAGCTATGTGGCCAGGACGTACACCCTGAATGTGCTCATTTCTTCACAAGGATGTTTGTTTTTAAAGGCTGATCTACACTATTCATGTTTCTGCCTATGATCTTGTCAGAGAAGTGGAGAAAAGGCAGATAAACAGTGGTCTAAACCAGTACATTTATTTGGGGGAGGGGTGTCTTTTTTTTTATTTAATAATGTGGCTAAAACTTGGCTGTCTCAAATAGCTGAAAAAAATACAGAGGTTGGAATGGACTTCCATTGCCCCAGTTCTAGAGAACTAAAAAACAAAAAAACAAAAAAACTATAACTATTTTTGTAAAATTAATCAGACTTAAAAATTAAATGATTTCATGATAATGTAATCCAAGTTCTGTCATCCTTACACACTATCAACAACTTTACCTGAAATAAATTGTAGCTATGGGCTTATGTAAATGGCTTATTCAAACTTTTAAAGCATGCCTTAAATCAGATCACCTGAGCACTTATTAATTGCCAGCCAGAGGATATGAGAAAAATGATTAACTACTCCCCCGGCAGATAGGGATCAGGGACTTGCACTGGAAGAAATGGACTCAGAAGAGAAACCAATGAACCAAATCATCTCCCTGATTCCAACTGCAGGGCTATGGAATGAAATCTTTGCCCCAAGGGCTCATAAACCCCTTTGCTTAAATTAGAAAGTTTAGCCTCTACTCTCAGCCAAATTTTAAAAAAAAAAAAAAAAAAAAAAATGCCATTAGGGATTTAAAATAAGCAAGGTAAAAAACAAAATAACTTTGTTTTTAATTCCATAATACATAATACAAACAAGGGGCCAGGAAAGGCCAGTGATGTAGTGAACACAGCGCACAGCTCCCCGGAGCCTTCTCTGTAATCTGGGTTTCAGGCTGCATGCAGCACCTTGTGTTAGTCAACAGTAGGAGATTACTCACATAAAATGAGGGAATAGTTTGTGTAAAATTTAAGGATGACTAGAAGGTCCCACAAAATAAATTTTTAGACAAACTGAGCTAAGGATATACTAATATAATAATTCACCGTTACCACTTGAAAGTGAAGAATTTGTGAAAATCGAATGGTGAATTTCAAATCGGATGGGTTTTTTTGCATCTTCACCAAGAACATAAGCTGAATTTGTTTTTTAATAGTAGGGTTGAAAAAGTTTCTATCTGTAATATTCTACTGCTGAAATGGTACATGGAAGTCATTACCTATTTCCGTTAGAGTTTTAAAAGACAGATATGGTAACTTGTTGCATGGATCGTGTATGCATGGGAAACAGGAATCTATGAATTCTGCCAGGAGGCAGTAGAATTACCTTAGAAATGCAGCTATCACTTCATCTTAGCTTTAGATGTGGTTTTTGTATTATCTGATTACTCTTGAACTAGCAACTAACTAACTGCAGGTGAGAAAATAAAAATTAAGAAGAGTCCTATTTTTTCAAAGCTAATTTTCAGATGTCACATAATTACTCCAATTAAAACTTGTAAAGGGATTTTTCTACTAAAAATCAATAAAACAGGCCAGGCATGGTGGCTCACACCTGTAATCCTAGCACTTTGGGAGGCCAAGATCGCTTAAGGCTGTGAGTTCAAGACCAGCCTAAACAAGACCAAGACCCCAGCTCTATTAAAAATTGAAAAATTAGACCAGCAGAGGCAGCTCACACCTGTAATTCTAGCACTCCAGGAGTCCAAAGTGGTGTATTGCTTGAGCTCAGGAGTTTGAGACCAGCCTGAGGAAGAAAATGGCAAACCTAGCCAGGTGTGGTGGCACATGCCTGTACTTGGAAAGCTGAGGCAAGAAGATCACTTGAGCCCAAGACTTTGAAGTTGCTGTGAGCAATGATGACACCATGGCTCTACCCAGGGCAACCGAGTAAGACTCTGTCTGAAAGAAAGAAAGAGAGAGAGAGAGAGAGAAAGAAAAGAAAGAAAATTAGCTGGGCATGGTGGCACAGACCTCTAGTCCCAGCTACTCTGGTTGAGGCAGGAGGATTACTTGAGTTCAGAAACTGAAGTTGCAGTGAGGTATGATGGTGCCATTGCACTCTAGCCAGAAAGACAGAGCATGATCCTGCTTTAAAAAAAAAAAAAAAAATTCAACAAATTAATACCAGAATGTGTTTAGAAAAAAGAAACATGGCCAAAGCCCAAAGACCATTCTAGAAAGAACATAACAGAGCTACGGGAGTGGACATGTAAATCAAGAGGACAAAATGGAAAGAAAAAAAAAAGAATTATATCCAATTCTTTGTAAAAAATATAATATATGACAAAGTAAACTCGCGTAAGGGAGTAGGAAGGACTTTTAAAAATGATGCTGGAATAAATAGTTGGCAAGGAAAAAAGTCATTTAGAGTCATTTGTTATCCTACATAACAAAATCATCTTTAGATAAATTTATAGATTCATTCAACAAACAACATAGCAAGTCAACTGTATATGGGTTACACAAAGATGAAAGACCCTGTTCTTGTCCCTAAGGCTTTCAAGTGTCATGGGGTGGGGGAGAAGGTAAGTAAATAGAAAATTACAAAATGACTTTATAGGTAGAAGTTCGAATTGTTCCTTCCACTGAGGTTGAACAGATAAGGGGAGTTTAGCTGGGCAATGGTAGAGCAGCTTTTAAAAGAATAGCTTCTTCCATGGATCTTTTTTTTTTTTTTTTTTTTGGTTTCTTTTTTTTTTTTTTTTTTTTTTTTTAAATTTATTTATTTTTTTATTGTGGAGAAGGGGCAGGGAAAGAAGGCGGGGGAAGAGGTGAGTGACAGGGTCGGGCCAGTGGCATGGTACCACATTGGCTGTATCTAGGTAGAGGCAGT
>CAUYPK010051353.1:0-20678 GCA_963574355.1 Loris lydekkerianus | reverse complement strand
AAGTACCCAATGTACTCAGCCCTACTATGAAGGTAAACTATAGCTTTCACATGAAGGCTATAACCCAACTATACCACAAGACTAGGAGGAAAGGACCAAGGAAGGGGAAGGGAGGGGGGAGGTTTGGGTGGAGGGAGGGTGATGGGTTGGGCCACATCTATGGTGCATATTTTTATCTAAAAAAAAAAAAGAAAGGAAAAAAAAAAAAAAACTAACCTAAGGTTGACATTTAGATTGTTTTTCACCCATTGCATAGCAAATATGGCATATAATCAAGAATAAAGTCTGTGATTATGTTAGTCAATACAATTGGCTATGACCACCTCTCCATGCAATGTGCAGTCCACAATGCTCAGTAAGACCTTGCACCATGAGGATACAACCAACAAGAGAATTCTATTACTAGCTGTATCCTGACTGGAAGAATTTTGCCTCTACAAATTATTTTCAGATGATATTTAATACAGATAAAAGTGGAAATGAAGTCTCCAGAATTCTATGCTCTCTTGTGCTTAAAAAATCCTCCCACTGGCAAGATTGTGAATTTAGTTTGCCACAGTGTAACCCATATCTCCACCCATATGTAAGCTTTTCCACTTTTACACATTGGAATTTTGATTGCTATCATCACTCTGTCCACTTCAGAGATTTATTTGCAAGAATAGTTGACTGTTGTGAAGACAACAAAAGTGCCCATCCTAAGGCATGAGAACTACACATATACTACGCTACACGGTTATGACCAATTGTTTTCCCTTGACTTTGAATGAGATCCTGATCACGTCAGCACTCCTCCCCACCAAGGAAATGGTGAAACTCTTGAGCTATATGTGGTTAAAGGACTACTCTGGGGTCTGAATTATCTTTTCCTCTGATTTTTACTGATCTTTTTCTTATATCACGGCTCCTGAGACTATCCGTAAGTTTTCTTAGTCACTGATGCTTCACAGTTTCTCAAAGTTCCCTTGAAGGAAGGATTATCTATTAATAGTATTTTAAGGATGTTTGTTTTTTTCCCAACTTCCTCAAAAAATTCTGTCCCTGATTACATAACAGGCTTGGAATGCCTGCTGTCTTTATCTGTTGCCATAAGGTTTCTCTGAGCACTGCTGTAACCAGCTCTTTTTGAGTTCTCCTTGGGCAATATAGAAAAGGTTAGTGGTTACTAGAATAAAACTAGAATTTCACAATTATATATCACGATTCCTCCCCATTCCACTATCATTTTAAGTAGATAATATATTATGATACTTCCTCTAACATTATTAAATATGCATGAACTGGATATTGGGAAACTCATCAGCATCCCAAATTAGATTTTATTTGCCTAAGTCTTTCATGCAAGTTATTTGCCATTGTTGATTGAATGGTTTCTGCTGTACTCAACATTTATCCACTTAGTTTCACCATTGCGCCTATGAGATTGTCAGTCCTTGAGTTCTTTGCATTCCTCCACGTATCTTCCACTGTTCTGGCTCTTGGCCTTTTATTTGCTTTCACTTCCAGCTACGGCGTGTGCGCACCGTCTCCCTGAGCTCTTTTCCCAGAGACTACTCCTGTTCTAAAGGCCCTAAACTTCTACCTGTCAAACATGGTCAATACGTGAGTATTACGGCGTCTTTTTTATACAGTAATTGAAAGGCTGCCAGCTGTGCACAAGACTCTCTCCGGCTAGCCTGGAACCCGACTGGACATTGCATTTACCAGCCAACTGCTGGGAGCAACATTCACTGAGATACGACGGTGAACTCCATCCACCCAACAATCATTCGCCCCAGTCTGATTTCTGTGAGTCAGGGATGTACCTTTTAAAGGCTCTACATCCAACTGCAAATCTTCCCTTCACTCAGCCACTTGTTTGGATTCAGAAGATAGCACTTGGTACAAAGAGATACATTCCCTAATAATGTTTTGTCCTTTTCTATCAGTCACCCTCCCTTTAATACCCTGCATGTGGCGAGCTTGCTTGAAATCTCCTAACTATATGCCCTGTGCCCACATCCTCATATCTGTGTGTCTTTTTTTCACTATATTGCTCTGGAGAGATTTCCTTTGTAATCTTGGTCAGCTCCACAGACTCGTCTTTTGTAATGGTCTGTATTAATGTCTTTTCCTTTCTATAGCATCCTGTAGGGTTTCAAAACCTTTTGATTCTTAGCTTTTCTTTTGTGATTTCTGTATGGTTTCATTTTGTACTTGTTTAGATCCTTCCAATCTGATTGACACATCTGTCAAGACCAATTTTTTAACGCACTTTCTGCTAAGCTTCTGAGATTCATTTTGGCAGTTTCACTGTGGCTTATTCATCTTTTTTGACTTTCCCTACAGTCCAGGCTCCCGTGGCTGATTAGTGTAGCTTTCTCAGCATGGTTTTCACAGCTATCCTGGGGCTTGAGACACTTGCAAGGGTCTAAGATTTTTGCATCATTAACTTTTAACTCACCTTAGTGAATTTACAAGGTTTTTCTTCTCTAAAGTGCATAAACTCTTGCCCTTTAAGGGGGCACTCAAAATCATATGGGTTCCATGCTGTTTCATTTCCTCTTGTTCCTTAACCTTCTTTTCATTGGCTTATCCTAATATATCATTATGCTTGGCTTCTGTGTTAACAATGCCACTCTCTATGCTGCTGTCTAAGACTTTAAGTCAACTCCATGGATGATGAGTTTATATTTCTCTTTCCTCCAAACTGTGGCTTTTATCAACACAATGCCTGTCCATTCAAATAGGTTTTTTTAGACTTGAGACATAAATATTCTTTACTTCATATGTGCTAAAAACATCTGACACTAGCTGTGTAGCTTCTAAATTGGCTAATTGGGCAAACTGTAGGAATTTTCATTTTCTGTCTTTTTAGTGTCTAGAGAGAATTATTTTCAAATATCCTCCATTTTTGTGACTCAAGCTTAATCCTACTCATGACTAATGATGGTAATTGAAATGTCTCTTGTTTAACATACTCATATGTATTTGTAGACTGTTATGCCTTGTTTTGTCTTTTAGACTTTTAAGGATTTTTAGCATGAAGGGGTGCTGGATGTTATCAAATGCTGTTTCTGCATCTATTGAAATGGTTTTTGTTTTTGCTTCCATTTATGTGGTGAATCACATGTATTTCTTTGTGTATGTTGAAACTTTGCATCCCCAGGATAAAACCCACTTGATTGTGGTGAGTTACCACTGAACAGAATGAAAACACAACCTACAGAACGGGAGAAAATATTTGCAGACTACTCATCCAACAGTGGATTAATCAGGATTGCAGACTTTGGCTTCAGTAATAAGTTCACCTTTTGCAGCAAGGTGCAATCCTTCTTATGCTTTTCTGTAATCCTGCCAAGTACTGTGGTTCTGCAGTGTATGTGTGCAGCCTCAGAGTCACGCTCTCTATGCTGATCCTTGGATCCCTGCCTTCTGACAGACTGAACTTTCAGGAGCTGGTGGAGCAGAAACTGAGCAGAAAAATTATATTTCCTTCTGAATGTTTCAAGGACTGTGAGAACCTACTCAAGAAATTTCTTATGTTCCACCTCAGCAGGGTAAGCACTTTAGAAAAAATTATGAAGGCTGGACATGGCAGTGAGAATGAATTAAAGCCTATGTCCAGGTACTCTCTGACTACAATGACCCTGGCATGAGTTGATGGTGCCCATGAGTTACACATGGGAAGAGATCCGGGTGTCATTGATGGGATAGAAGTACAACAAAGTGATGGCTACCTACTTGTTCTTGAACTATAAGAGAAATGACTGGAGGAATATATGATCACCCTGAAGCCCCTGCCTTCAGCTGATTCCACTAACAGCTGGACTCCTTCCCCATGCAGCAAGGGACAAAATAAGACCTCTACCAACACAAACCAGGAGAGTTTGAGTGAGCCTGCCTTTCCTCCCTATTCTAAATCACCTGCATAGCAATGATTGAGGACATCAGCACAATGAAGAGAACCAGGAATCAGGACAGAGAAGGAACCACCTCCCACACAGCCTCCCAGCATGGCTCTGTCCATCCTGCAACTCACAACCAGTAGCAGTAGTAGAGCCACAGATGGAACCAAAATCCCCCAAAGTATATACTCCAAAGGAAACTCACTTCACATTAGGCAATTTGAATAGGTGTCCAACCAGTAGAATTTGCCTGATAGTGTGACCACAGGTAGGGCCTGCAGGGTACCACGGGCAGAGTCTTCATCTTTATCCTCAGACATGTGTATTTCAAGTTGTCTGGAAAGAATTGACATGAAACTGAAAGCTGAATGGAGATAATTTTTTTTTTTTTTTTTTTTGCAGTTTTTAGCTGGGGCTGGGCTTGAACCCACCACCTCTGGCATATGGGGCCAGCGCCCTACTCCTTTGAGCCACAGGCACTGCCCAGAGATGATGTTATAGAACCTCTTGTCATGGGCAGCCTAGGCAATGGTACAAACAAAAATAAATTTGGGAGGTTAAGCTGTGCTCCCTGCAATTTACAAGGAGCATGAAGAGCCCAACTCAGTGGAGCCCAATAAGATGGTGTGGCAGATCTGCCAGGTACTAGATGCAGATGGGCAGGGACTGAGCAAGAAGTTCACCCAACTGTGTGTACAACGTGCTTGGCTGAGAGGACTTCATGCAATGGAGGATGGACCTCCATCACACAGCCATCACACTTTAAGAGGATATTGGCACTTCCATCACCTTCAAAATAATTTTTTCCAAAATTTCTGCTGAGTCTATGTTGTAAAGGACTTCCAGAAATCTCCTGGAAGGTAAGATCCCAGGCAGCCCTGGCTACAGACTCTGCCCACACCTGGGTGAAACTTCAGAGGCTGGACTGCTTTTCCTGACATGCTTCTCTTCTGTAGAAATAAACAGAATTTTAAAGCCTCAATAATGCCCTGTGCCCCTCTTCTCTAGCACCCCAGAGTTTTTAGTTCTACTGGTGGGTATTTCTTTAACTCTAAATAAAATGTTTACACCATTATTTCTTGACTTATAAACTTTATGTAATGGCTTTGGCATTCTATCACAACTGATGAGAAGTTAGATCTTCTACAACTTGGGAACACATAATCTAGCATTATTCTTTCACCACCACAACCTCAGCCACTCATGATATTGTTGTATCTCCACTTCTCTCCTGCCACCATAACATGAAGGTTAGAACTCTCATCCTTCCCCTGCTCTGCTTACATTTGTAAATGTTTACATTATTTTCTATGATTGTCCAATAGTTAATTCTAAAAGGAAAAAATACAATAAGTGGAAGTTAGTTGTTTCTAGGTAAATATAGTTTACTGCAAAGCTAATGATGTGATAGGCCCAAGATAATTTTCTACAGGTTCCAGTGTCATTACTACTATGCTCCTAGAAGCCAGTGGGATGGATTCCCCATTTTTGTGCTCTTCCCATTGCCTTTGCTACATTCCCAAGATCTCAATCAGGCTCCTTTCTTAATAATTATCCTATTGCTTGGAGAGTCTTCTTCCAGGGATATTAATCCTCATATTCCAAACTGGACCAGTTGCTTCTAGGTCTGCTGCACAACCATCATTTGGGAAAGGATATCACTACTCTTGTAGATTATACTGATGGTTCTTGAAAACAACCTAATCAGTTATTGCTGTAAAAATGCTACCTAATCATAGTGTTGCATAACAAGGAACTCTTAAGTTTTAGTGATGATAACAAATATTTACCTTTCTTACCTTGCTTCAGACTATATGAGTTGAGTTCAAGGCTGCTTTGTGTGTCTTTTACTCGGTATCAGCATTTGTCTAGGGCACATTTTTGTCAAGGATGATACAGAGAAAGAGTAAAAGACTAAGACAAACCAAATATACATACTTAAAGCTTCTGCTTCTGTTGCATCCACTAATAGACAACTAGCTGAAGCAAATCACTTGGCCAACTCAACATAAAGTGACTGGAGAAAAGCAGTTCACATACTCTTGTGTGAGGCATGGATGCATATATCAATGACAGGTAAGCAATAAACAATAGAAAGTGATAATCCAGTCTGCCACAAGAACCTATACTTTACTCAGCACTTCATTGTTTTGCTGGAGAGCATCCTCTAGTAACCTTCTAGTGAAGGGTGTATAGTAGGTAAACTTTCTGAACTGTATGTGTCTATCGATGTCTTTATTCTGCCCTCATACCTGACGAAGAACCTTGAGACTTTTGTTCCATCTTCTAGTATCCAGTGTTTCCGATGAGAATTTTCTTGCCAAGCTCTTTCTTATTCTTTTTTAGGTGACCCTTTCTCTCTGAATATTCTCTTTACCCTGATGTTCTAAAATGTCTCAGTGATGGCAGGTAATTTTTCTTTTATTATGTTGCATATGCAGTGGCCTTCTCACGCTAACAATTCTACATGCAGGCTTTTATTATACTAAATGTTTTGGGCGCAACTCACTCCTGACCTCATACATAATATGGAGAAAGGCTACTGCTTTCTTTAATTTGCTTAATCACTTTTTAATATTTCAGAAATTTGAAAACTTTGCTTGTCACTGGTAATCCTTATCCACTCTCTTCATGTTGCAGCTATTGCACTTACAACATTTTTCTTACTATGATTTTATTGGCATCTCAGGAGGGAAATGTAATAAACGGTGTAAGCTAGGTAATCATGCTGATTCACTAGTCACAATATTTTATTTTCTAAACACACTTTGCATTTAAATATAGACCATTTAAAATGTTTGTAAAATGGCTGGCTGTACCAGGGAGTATAACATTTTAAAGACTATTAAAATAACCCAGTTATGTTAGCATCTGGATTTTGAAAGGTTATTAGTCTGAAGGTGGTCATTTAATTGGCAAAAGAATTTGAAACATTAGCAAAGGTAACCAGTTTTCTAAGGCAGTGTTGTCCAATAAAACTTTTTGCAATGATGGAAATGTTCTCTGTACCATCCAAGATAGTAGCCAGCTGTCTCAAGTGGTTATCAAACACTTCCTACTGAGGAACTAAATTCTTAAATTAAATTGATTTAAATTTAAATAGCCACAGATAACTAGAAGCTATTATATCAAACAATGCATCAGAGATCTAAATTGTGATTAAGCTGGGCACCTGGAGCTCAGTGGTTAGGGCACTGACCACATGCTTTGGGGCTGGTGGGTTCGAACCTGGCCCCAGCCTGCTAAACTAAATTGTGATAAAATTCTGCATATTCAAAAAACATTTTTAAACATAAGTCACTTATGTAACTTATACCTGAAAGAGATAGGAGAAATCTAATAAGATATATGGCCAGGGATAAAGTTATTTTTATGGTTTATACTAAAGCTTATACTCAGTAACTATTTCAAGAGCATGTACCATGTGTAAAACACTAAGCCAGGTACTAGGGTTACAAAAATACAGACACAGATATACCTGCCTGCCAGATCTTTCAGTCCATTGAGGAAGAAGACATACAACTCAACCAGTAAATATAATTGGAAGTCTGCCTTGCTTGTCTATGCCAAAGGATGAGAGGAAAGTGATTATCCAGGACATTGAGATAAGCCTTTACCCAGGAAGGAGCACTTGAGTCCTGACTTGAAGCTGAGTAAGACTTTTCCAGATTAATGAGTAGAAAAATTCAGAAAGAGAAAGAACATCAAGGTACAGGAATAGCAACAGAGACAAGGTACCTGATATTGCCAGCACTTAGAGTGCAACTGTGGGAATGTCAGGAGATGAGATTGGCTAGGTAGGCAGACATGGCTGGATACCATAGTGTGAGCCGAGCTACCTGACCCCCAGAGAGGGCTGATAAAGTATAACCCCAACATAATGCAGACCCACTGAGTTGGAAGAATAGCAAGCTTGCTACATGTTCTGACCCAACCCACTTCATATTCTCAGTGAAGAAGTATTTGTTGACGCTCTTCTAAATATTTTTTACACTGATAAATGGCTTTGGAAACACTTTTTATGAAGCTGGTAAAAATGTAAGTTTTAACTCAGTTGCGATGGGCTGAAAATTTGTGTCCCACTAAAGTTCATATATTGAAACCTAATCTCCAATGAAATAGTTTTAAGAGATGGGACTTTGGGGGGGGGGGGGTGATTAGGTCATGAGAGTGGAGCTATGGTGAAAGAAAGGGCTTAGTGCCCTTATACAAGATGCCTGAGAAGTGTCACACTTTATGAGGGCTAGACATGATTGCAAGAGGGACTTTGCCTAACAATTGCCATCAGTGTAACCTGGCTTATTGTACCCTCAATGAATCCCCCAACAATAAAAAAACAAACAAACAAACAAACAAAATAAGACGGCTGAGGAGGTCTGTTTGCCACCTGCACCAAGTGATGGTTCGCAGAGCAAGAACGCGCCATCCATGAGGAACAGGCCCTCACCAGACACTCAATCTGTTGGTGCCCAGATCAGGGACTTCTAGCCTCTAGAACTGTGCGCAATACATTTCTATTGCTTGTAAATTACCCAGCCTAAGGTATTGTGTTAGAGCAATCCAAACAGACTGAGATACTAGAATCAATTGAAATGAGAACTACTTAGACGATTTCCACTCCTTAAATGTATTTAAAATAGAGATGAATATCATAAAACAAAATTTTACTTGCTGCTCCAGAACACATAGAATTTAACTACAATGTAGGACTGCTGAACAATAAAATCTTGTCCAATTACCCTTGCATTTTCTTTTCTTTCTTTTTCTTTTCCTTTCTTTCTTTCTTTCTTTTTTTTTGAGATAGACTTTCACTATGTCGCCCTCGGTAGAGTGCAGTGGCGTCACAGATGACAGCAACCTCAAACTCCTGGGCTTAAGAGATTCTTTTGCCTCAGCCTCCCAAGTAGCTGGGACTACAAGAACCTACCACAATGCCTGGCTATTTGTTTTGTTGTTGTTGCTGCAGTTGTCATTTTTGTTTAGCTGGCCCTGGCAGGGTTCAAACAAGCCAGCCTGGGTGTTATATGGCCTGCGCCCTACCCACTGAGCTATGGGTGCCGCCTGCCCTTGCACTTTCTAATAAATTTTAAGTGTGCTTGTACTAATTACTTCAGGGCAGACACATTATCTTATCTGTTTTTTTAAGTTTGTAGTTCTGATTTATTTACATCACAGCTGGTTAAGGCTGGGGAAATTTGGGCACTTGAAAAATTAGTTTCTCTAAACACCTATTTCTCTCTGGGAATTTGCAACCATACCAGCTATAGACTATTAAATCTACTAAGAAATGGCAATTTTTGGAATACATGTTCTAGGGAGAGGCAGGAAATATAGATGAGAACTTGCCAACATTTCTATATGCTTTAATTTGTACGCTTTAAGTTCTTCTGAACCAGGACAACATAACAAATTACAAAGCATCACTCCCTGTCCTTTAAAAAATATATACATAGAGAAAAAAAAATTGCTGAGATACTCTCAATTAGAGTCAGTGAAAATAAAGTTCGAGGTTAACACGGTGAGTTAAAAAAAAAAAATAACAAAAAATACTTGCCAAGGTGTCATGACCTCATCTTGTTGTTGAGTTCAGCGTTTCCATTCTAAATGCCTATTTTCTGGTTTATAACTTACTCCAAGATGTTCCTTTTGACCTTTGAATCTGATAGTTCTCTTGCCTCATCTCAATCCAAAGGCAAATTTATTTGCAATTTGAACTAAATCTCTTCAGTTATTTCAGTTACTTGAGTTTGAAGAAAATACCTGCTTTTGGTTTCAGAAATCGTTCAGATTTTTTTCCATGTTCAAATAGCTTAAAAATCACTTTGTTTTGAAGCTGCAGGATTGACAAGGCTGTACCAATTCAGAAAGTTGGTTAAGAAATTTGGATTGGAGAACTAGAAATAACAAGGCCCCACAGCATGTGATTGCATGGAGGCAAATGCACACTCTTCCCCACAGCCATCTTGCATGAGTGTGTGACAGTAGTCACTAGGTAAGTGTAAGTAGCTCAAAAAAAGATCAAAACCTACCAAAATAATCATCTTCAAGTGCACATCTGGCTTTTAGAGTACAAAATAGTAATTAAACAGCCCCCAATGCCCAGCCCACAAAGGGGGTGTATTAATGGTACACATTAGTTTATAAAGAACATGTGACACATTAAAAGGTACAAATTAATACGTATCCATTCAACTTTTGCTGGAACTTGGAGAATATTGTGGAAAGGCACTACTGAGCTGGACTCCAACTCAGGTTTTCTTCTGACTTTTATTTATGACTTTGAGACATTAATCTTGCTCATTATCCTCTCTACAAAATGGAGGATTACCTGACATGTGAGTCTGAAGAAAAAATTCACTCTCCCAACTATACCTTTCAAGGACATTCATTTAAATAAATAACTTCCACATCTACTAAAGGCTGAGCTGTATGGAGATGGATAAGACAAAGATGCTCCCTTTTGTTTCCTACTTTGGAGAATTGCCCCGGGGGAAGGGGCAGAGGCACTGAAAGCCTGTGATACAGTTGCCTTCCTGCATTGTTCCATTGCCTTTCGGTTGTCATAGTCCATGCCAATGCTGAGGAACATTCATTTGTATTGGTGGGCTGGTCATCAGACCACTGTCCTTATTGAAGGCTAAGTTCTTCTCCATGGAGATGGGTAGTGTGAAATTGGCTGGTGCCTGGGCAAGTCATAGGACCTTGAGAGGCACCTGGATGTGTCATGGGATTAGAGCAGGCAACAAAGTGGTTCATGGGAACTTGGCAGCTGCCTAGGAGCATTGCTGGACCTTGACCAGTTCCTGGGTGGGTAGTGAGACTGTGGCCAAGAGTGGCGTGGTTCATCAGGAATTCCCATGACTTATGGAGCCAAGGAGACATATGGTATCCCACATGTGTGGCAGCTGAGTCTCTCCCTCCACCTAGGTCTAATTGTGGTAGCTGCTCTGGTGCTACTCAGGTGCCATGGGGGTGCTATCAAGATGGAAAGCTGGTGGCAGCAGACACTAATATCTGGTGGGAGTCTGCTTTGCTTGTATCCTTGGGAGGCAGGGGGGTGGGGGGGTTTAGGAGGGTGCATGTCACCACATCACAGTGCACACACTCATTGCATTTGTTTATTTATTCAATCCTTCATCAATCAGTCATTGTATACTATGCACTCACTAGGACATACCTAATAAGCAAGACTGTAGAATTCACATCATAATATAGAGAGGCAAACATTAAAAATAAAGTAAATAAAGTAAGTAAATTAAGCCATTTCAGACAATGTACAAACTTTAAAGAAATGAAGCATGAAGATTCCTCAAAGAGCTAAAGTAGATCTGCCATTCAATCTAGCAATCCTACTACTGGGTATTTATCCAAAGTAAAAGAGATCATATTATCAAAAAGACATCTGCTTTTGAATGTTTAGCAGAGCACAAGTCACAGTTGCAAAGGTGTGGAATCAACACGTGTGCCCATCAATTCTCTCTCTTTCTGTCACACACACACACCCTCCTCATAAAGTACAAACTAGCTATAAAATGAAATGAAATGATGTCATTTGTAGCAACTTAGATGGAACTGGATATATTATCCTAAGTGAAGGATATCAGAAATGGAAAAGTAAGCACCCTATGTTCTCACTAATAAGTGGAAGCTAAATGATGGGTACCCATAGGGACAGAGAGGTGAAAAGAGTATTAGAAGCCAAGGAAATGAGGATGGTGTGGGGTGAAAGATGCAAACTTACTTATCGGGTACAAAGAACGCTGTGCTGGGGATGAGCACATCAGAAGCCCTCACGTAGCATTACATGAGGTAAGCATGTAGCAAAAACACTTGTAGTCCCTTCACATTTTAAAATAAATAATAGAACAAGAAATAGAATAGAAAAAATTTTAAAAGACAGAAAATTATGATTCTACTAATATAAATTTCAAAAGTGGACAAAACAAAGTAATGTCGCGTAGGGAGAGATGTACATAAAGATGATCAAATTATGAAGAACACAGAAGTCAGGACAGTGGTTTCCTGAGGCTGGGGAAGAGGCCTTTCAGGGCATAAGGGTGCCACAATGATCAATTTCTCTCTCCTCTCCTCTCTTCTCTTTCCCTTTCCTTTCCTTTCCTTTCCTTTCCTTTCCTTTCCTTTCCTTTCCTTTCCTTTCCTTTCCTTTCCTTTCCTTTCCTTTCCTTTCCTTTCCTTTTCTTTTCCTTTCTTTTCTGCTTTCTTTTCTTTTCAGGCCATCTCACTCAGTTGCCCAGGCTGGAGTACCATGGCATCTGTCTACCTTACATGGCATCTGTCTACCTTACAGCAACTTGCAAAATCCTAGGCTCAAGTGATCCTCCTGCCTCAGCCTTCTGAGTAGCTGGGACTATAGGCACCTATCACAATGCCTAGCTAATTTTTCTATTTTTAGTAGAGATGGGGGTCTCATTCTTGCTCAGGCTGGTCTTGAACTCCTGGTCTCAAATGATCCTCCCACCTCAGCCTCCCAGAGTGCTAGGCTGACAGGCAAGAGCCACTGCAATATGCCTATGATCTATTTCTTAACCTAGGGGGCAACAATATGGATGTTGTGTTATAATAGTGTGTATATGTGAAAAAGAATTTTTTAAACGAAAAAATCAAAAGGAGTCAAAAGGGTCCAAACTTAGGCTTTTCATATTTTCCGTGCTTATCTTCGAAAAATAGTGTATTATACACTTTACCAACTCTGCTGAAGAAGCCCCCAAATTAAGTATTACTTATCAACTGCCCAAAAGCAAGTGAAGCTCCTTTCTCTCCCCCAAATCAGAGTTATTTGGAATCCTAAGCTGGTTCTAACAAGGCAAACTTTGAAACTAGTGTTTCCAAAAAGAAACAACAGGTATTTTTCCAACACTTGCTGTGTGCCAGGCTCTGTGTGAGGTATATGGGTCTCATATCTCATTGTCCCTGAAGATAAGTATCTCATGAATAATTTCAGAATTTATCAAATGTAGGCAAATCAAAACAGCTGGAGAATATTGCTGCTAAAATCTGGATTCAAAAATCTCTTGACTTCTTGATTTAGATTGTATACATATAAAGTGCCTTTGTAAGAATTTATAATGATGAAAATGAGGCAAACTTCTGGAGCTGAGACACCGTGAGCACGTAACAGCGTGCACTGTGCTGATGTGGAGGGGCTGTGCACACACATGGTATCGATTTTCATTTCCTGTGAAGCCAAGTCAACATGTTGTGGCTGATGTCTATGTAATTTAATGTATTGAATAAAATGTAGCATTGCCCTCGACTTGGGGAGAAAAGATCCTACTTGGCTATACTGTTCTTATGCTCTAAAACCACAATAATCCTTTGTTATTAAAAATCAACCTAACAAGTCTTTCTTGTTTCTGACAAAAGAGACATATTTTTTTCTTTGATTAAGTCATTTGTGTTTTTTATATCATAGGAGAAGAAAGGTAGCATGGATAGAATGTTCTTAGACTACTGAGTTTTGCAGGTAAAGTTTCTTTATGGTGTTGACATTATCCTATGTCCTCAGTGACTGCAAGGATACAGGGGAGAATCAACAAGCTAAGGCGTCAGTACCAAAGGAGATGAGCTTCTGCCCAAAGTCAATGGCAGGGCAGGCTAAGAGGGGCCCTCCCTTCCCATGCCCTCCTGACACCGCTAGTTGGCCTGCCTTCCCCACCCTAGCCCAAGTAACCAGGGTTCTCATACAGCTCTCTTGAAGTCTAAAGTCCTCCATGCCCACAATGCCTCACTTGGTGCCAGTCTCCTTAGCTCCTGTCTCCTCCTCTATTAAAAGGAAGATAATTATGCTCATTCCACCAACCCTACGGGACTGTGGTGGGAATCAGGTGAAATGACATGTGAAAACATTTAGAAAATTGTAAAATGAAGTACAAATGTGTATCGTGATTTAAGTGGTATTATTATTTTTATCATTATTACTCAGTATTTGCAGTACCCTACTCCAGAGTTACCTGTCCTCCAGACCATCCAAACTGCCATTCCTTTAAATTTGATTTGTTGGTGATTCAAATAACGTGACTGCAGAACCCTATAATAATGTGTGAATGAATGATAGATAAGATTTAAAAGGGCACCAGAGTTGATACAATTAGATAATGATTTGGAAGAAAGTATTTTTGTAGACTAGCGTGGTCATCATTTTACCACCATCAAATAGTGGGTAGCAAGGTACTGAAAGAGTTTTGACTCTGCCCACTCAATTTCTTCTCTATCTCCCCCCCAAAGAATTATCTTCTTTGGGATTTTGTGATTTGAAATTAGGAGAAGAGGGAAACCTGAAGGAGAGACTCTTTGTCTATGGCTGCTGAGGGAGCTTAAGCAATTTTTGGAGAAGGAGTCAAGTAAATGACTGAATGGTGGGAGAGGGAAGGGAGGTGAGAAGTGTTGCTAAAGGCTGTGCTTCCTCTTCACAGGGCTTAGTAAATCTAAGCAAAGAATCTGAGCAAATTGGGGATTTTTGAGTTTTGAGAGCTATGCTGCTATAAGACTGGACCACATGGGTCACAACTCAGCATCAACATTTATTTAATGCCAAAGCAATGCCAAGTAGCATATTAATCACTTTTCATGCATTATCCCATTTAATCATATTTAATCTTTATCCCAATCCTGCAAAACATACTATTGTCTCCACTTTTATACAGGAGCAAGTCTGGACTCAAAGAGGTGAGATAACCTGCCATAGTTACACAGCTAATATGTTTCAAAGATAAGTCTTAAACCTCAAGGAGCGACCTCTTAATCACTCACAAGAATTTCATGCAAAGCAATCCTTTCGGTGAATTGTGTGGGAGAAAGGACTTTGAACAGCTGTGATAAGGGACAAAAAAGGGAGAGACATGGCACTTTTCTTTTCCTTCCCTAATCAAGTTGGTTCCTCAAGTTCAGAAAACCAGGGTCCTTAACCCACCCTCATTTCTTAAGGTTAGCAACAAGTAAGGTTAACACCTGCATAATGGTGCACCCCATTACAAATAGTTTTTAATATACCATTCAAAAGCAATCCAGGAGCCAGCACTTACATTTCCTGAAAACAAACAAACAAACAAACAAAGCAACAACCAAAAAGAAAGCTGCCTAGATGAAATTAGGTTATCTGGCTATCCTAAAGCAGAGACATTCCCTGTTTCAGATATCTTTATACTTGGCAGATTAACTCATGTGTAATTCCACATTTATATATTAGAATCAATTAAATCTATAACCAGACTTAGATATTTCTCTTTTGTCAACAGTTAAAGGAAATTCTTTATTACTGAGATTTGCAATCAAAGAAATTAATACACGTTGTAACACCTAAGGCTTTGGTCTAGATTGCCTCAGGAAGGAACCAAGCATGAGGGGGATTTGAAGTACAAGCTTGCAGGAGGCGAGCTAACCTTGATTGCAGAGTAGCCCTGAGCAACCTCCGCAGTAGCCTTTTAGTGACATGGTACATGACAGGTGAGGGGAGTATTAGACTATGACTGCATGTCTGAGGATTGCCTAGGGCTTGGGCTCTTTCTTCAGAACCAACAACTGTGGACGAATTGCCCGAAGGTACGCCTCCCAGCTGCATATCATCTTGCTCAGAGGTTGTCTGGCTCTTGGTGTCCTCTACACATACACAAAATAATGTGAAAGGTTAACTATAAAAAAATTACCAGGCAATTAATTGATTTAGTAGGTTTTTGAATAGTCTGCTAAGATTCAGCCGATTCTATTGTTTTTGGATTCCAGAACTCGGTAGTACATTGGCTCATCTCTGTAGGTGACTACTGAACTGAAGAACGAACACTAACAACTGACAAATTGCTATATATGCACATTTGTTTTCCAGGAGAGGTGTGATTTTTAATTAACCCTTAACACTTCCTTGCAAGAGATAACTAAATTCTTCTAGTCCCTATGGCTCAAGGTCTTAGTGATGACATTGGTTTTCTTGTATTATTCTTGGGTTCCACAACTGTCCTTCCATAGTAAAACATTATGTACCGATAGCATATTGACAAATGGCTTCTTAAACAAACTGTAGATTTCTGGAAACCTATTTGCTAGTGTTCAAAACTTTCTGCCATAATTGCTTTTCCCTATTGTGCTTTGTACTGGCTTTGGATTCCCATACATACCTTACTAATTTATGCTTACTAGCTTTGTGTGTAAGAGCCAAGGATCTGTATTTAGAGGGAGCTGATGGAACCTCTTTCTAGTGAATATCTCTGTGACCTAAAAAAATTGTATATGTATCTTTAACCAACAGGTTTCTCATTTGCAAAATGGGAAGAATAATAGCATTAATACATATTCACCTTTTAATACCCTAACTCATCTTTGCTCATCTGTGGATTATGTCTCTATGATACTAAACATTTCCCTGCCTAACAATTCATAGTACAAGGGCTTTGTTTTGTACTCATAACTGTCATGTTAAACATTCCTCTAATTGAACTACTCATGACTACCATTAAATACTGCTTGGTAAATTAGCATTAAGTAGCCTTTCCTCTATTTTTTTACCTTGGTTTTTATTGATTTAAAATTAGTTTGAAGGACAGAGACTCGGTGGAAATGGGCTATGTCCAGTTATATTTTAACCAGAGCAGGAAGGAATGGGAGGAGAAAGATTAAAGTACAGAAAGTAGCCATTTGGGTAAGGGTAATGCCAGGAATCAGATTCTATTGGGAGCCACCAACCAGTCTAAGGGAGAGGAACATACGAAGACGAGAGAAGACACCAGATAGCAAGAGAAGGAGAGGATGACCAACCAAACTTTCTTTTCAGAATAATTTTACCAAAGGCTGGTCCTAGCATGGGTAACAACAATAGCAGTAATAACAGCAAAAGCTAACATTTATTGAGCAATTATTGAATCACTCGATATAATGAGGATTTATATGGATCAAGTGGTTTATAGGGATTATGTTGTTTAATTCTCATGACAATTCTATGATCTGTAAGTAATGTTATTTTACAGATGAGGATGTGGATGGAGATGGCTATAAATAACTTGCTCATGTCACACTGCTAATAAATAGTGATGGGCTGGGCATTTGAGTCAAAGTAAGTCTAACAATGCCATACGGGACAATTAGTTACTTTTCCTGTAAGAGTTGAAATTTCGAATATTCTATCTTTTTGTGCAAATATTTATAGTCACATTTGTCAGCCCAAATGTCCTGATTTAAGATTAAAATGTGGTCCTTATGAATTTCTGGTAAATCAAGGGCAGAAGCATCCTGTGCTTTCATGAGTAGACTTCACAAGCAGTATATACCAGCATCTTATGTTATGGCGCAGAAGCACATGAAGACCTAGACTATGACAAAAGAAAAGTCAGCCTCAGCACCTTTTCCCCAAAATGATAAACCAAATGCTCACAAATAATCCTTCTAGAATAAGTAAATAAGATGAATAAAATATTTTTAAAGTTTAAATCTGTAGTGAGAGTGAGAAAGTTTGGGATTCTTTCCAAGGCCAGAGATGAGAAAGTGCAAACCACAGACAGAAGCAGACACTGCAGGCCATGTGGTGCGCAGGTGCATGCTGAGACTTGCTAGCCAAGAGTGCAGCTCTGTGCAGGTCCTGTCAGCCCTTGGGGTGATGAGTTAGGGCTGGAACAACCAGACCTTCCACCAGGCTAATCACCTCCATGCAAACACAGCCTCTCCCGGGACTCAGGTAGAGATCAGGGTGGCCTTACAGTACCTGCAGAGAACGTACCCTGTAAGCGTCATCATGTCTTCTCCACCGCCTGGACTCCCCGAGTGGGAGTTCTACAACCTGGGCCTCCACATCTTCAGCTGACTGCAGTCTGGCCACTGTGAACAGCAGTCAGCCTGTGGAGGTCTCGGAGGATGTCATAAGCTTGAGGCTTGGGGAGCAGGGCATGACACCTTCATTTGAAGCTGGGAAACTAGGCAGGGTCTCCGGAAAGACAAAGCTCTAGCAAGTAAATCTCATCCATTGTCATTCATGGAGGGTGTTTTAGTTTTCTAGAGCTAC
Source organism: Loris lydekkerianus (assembly GCA_963574355.1). NCBI lineage: Eukaryota > Metazoa > Chordata > Mammalia > Primates > Lorisidae > Loris > Loris lydekkerianus. Next base: position 2,789 of record CAUYPK010051353.1, on the reverse strand, counting down.
TGTAACAAATGATCACAAACTAGGTGGCTTAAAACAACAGAAATGTACTCTCTCACGGTCCTCAGAACTAGAAGTCTGAAATCATGGTATCAGCAGGCCATGCTCCCTCTGAAGCCTCCAGGGAAGAGTGCTTCTTTGCGCCCTCCTGGCTGCTGACGGTTCCCAGCAGACCTTAGTGTGTTTGGGGTTGTGGTTGCATCACTCTAATCCCTGCCTCTGTTGTCACGTACTCTTCTTCCCTTTGTGTCTACGTGTCCTCTCCTCTTCCAAGAGAGAACCCATGCTAAGCCAGTATCACCTCATCTTCACTAACTTAAAAAATCACATTCTGATGATTTAGATTGACATGGACTTTACAAGATACTTTATTCAACCCATGACAGGGGTATGTGACTTTTAGGGACATCACTAGTATTCCTTCAAAGTGACTTCTATGACAATGATTGAGCAATTTATAAATTAGAAAAAAGTTTAATTGAATTAGAATTCCCATTGCACTGCCAAAAATAACAAAAACTTCAATACCACACTTGTCAATGAAAAACAAATGAATAAGGATTAGATTATTTAAATAATATTGTAGTAAAAAATGGTTGAAAAATTTTTTTCACTACATTGTGTGAATAAAGTTTCTTGGTGATGATTTTTTTTTATGAGCCAAACACCAATTTATTCATTTGTAATGAGAATTAATTGCCAAATAAGCTAGAGCACTCAAATTTGCTAGTTAGCAAATTTTCTCCTCATAACAGAGATTATATGGGGAAATAATTACAATTATATTGATTGGAAAGCATGGAGACAAAGCAAGGGAAGTTAGGTGACCATCTTAATGGATAATGACACAAACTGCAAAGGCCTGGTGCCTCCACCCCACTGCACAGGTGGACATGCCAAATCATCTGCTGGTCAACATTTCATCGGAGTCTAGACAGATTACCAATGCCCTGTGTCTTTCTAATTGATTCTTTTTCTATGTTCCAAGCATACCATTCTCTTATTAACAATTCCTTCTTCAGCTTTATCAAAGGATGATTGGTTCTACCTAGGTGGGTGGTATCAATCATGTAGCAGAGCTGCATCCCTAATGTTACGACCTTGATTGGGTCTAGGGACTCCCTAACCCTTTGAAGTTTTTGACTACATTTTTGAGTAGATTATATTTCATCTGTTTCCTGTTGATTCTAATCAATTTCACTCTCAGGGAAATTCACATAGCTATAAATCCTAAGAACACGCTGTTGTTATTCTCTATGTGGTAAGTAATTAGTCATTCTAGTTGAAGTAGATGGTGTATGGTGGATAGTATTACTATATCAAAATTTGGAAGTGCTCAATGGTTGCTAGCTAGTAGGCAGTAAAGCATTATCCCAGCATCTCATTCACATGCTCAATCTAGCTGTTGCATTGTATCACATAGTATATAAGAGGTCTTTGATTGGCAGTACCTCAACAAAGGGCCTCCAAAAGAAGAAGTTTCTTGCTGATGATTATTAAGAATTTGAAGACATTATAATTTGAAAGTCTTGATTAGGAACTGAAAATAGATATTTCAATCAAAATGAATCACAAAACAATTTAAAATATTTTTTTAGAAATTTTCTATTTAATATTTTAAGATAACATTAATATAAATTCAATATAGAATTCAATATTTTAGATATTTTCTAATTCGTTGTTTTATTTATAATAAAGCAATGTAATTATAGTGAATGTTTTCACCAAGTACGTATAGTCAATACCAACTTCCCTCTGCTTCTACAATGTTTTGAATAGATTGTATGATTTTCTATGAGTATTACAACATTAAAAAGTCATAAAGTGTTATTTTAATCATTAAATAGAGCCAGTAGTAAAAAGAAAAATTTCCCCACAAAGAAAATATCAGAACTCAATTATTTCAAAGGGAATTTTATAAATTTCCAAGGAAGGAATGAAGTCAATTGCTTTTCTGTATAATAGTAAGAAAAACTTTTTGATATATATAAGTACAAAATGTGTATATATCTCACACACACACACATATAGCTGGCTCTGCATATCTGTGGGTTCTGCACTCACGGATGCTACATCCATGGATTCAACTAACTATAGATCAGAAATATGCAGGAAAAAAAATAAATGGTTATGCCTGTACTGAACATTATAGATTTTTTCTTATTTTTATTATTCCATAAACAATACAGAACAGCATCTATTTATGTAATACTTACATTGTATTGTATTTAAGTCATTTCAAAAGTTTTGTCCATTTTTATGAGTCTACTTTAAACTGTAATATCTCAGTGAATATTTATTCAATTTAATCGAAATAAGCGCCATTTGAATCACTGCACTTTTGCCAATGTAACACAAGTCGATTAATTCCGTTGGCATAAAAATTGGGTGCTCGAGATTCGATGAAGTCAACAAAGGCCATTTTTGCTAGGTCCTGATTGGCAAAGGTTCTACCCGTGAGAAAGTTATCGAAGTGTTTGAAAAGATGGTAGTTGGTTGGCGAGAGGTCTGTGGAGTATGGTGGGTGGGGACGCTCAATTCCTTTAATTTTCGGACGGTGATTTGTGAGACGTGTGGCCAGGCGTTGTCGTGGAGCAGGATCGGACCTCTTCTGTTGACCAGTGCTGGCCGCTGCTGATGCAATTTCATTACATTTCATCGATTTCCTCACAATAGGACTCTGCTGTGATGGTTTGGCCTGGTTGCAGAAAGTTATAGTGAATCACACCAGCCGCTGACCACCATACAGTAACCATGATCTTTTTTTGGTGGGGTTTCGCCTTTGGGAAGTG
>CAUYPK010051350.1:0-70429 GCA_963574355.1 Loris lydekkerianus | reverse complement strand
CGTCATGGGGATACAAACATCAATGGTTTGGTCCCTGTCTTAGGTTGACTGAATGCAGAGTGATCTTACCCGTCTTTGGGTACTATGAATGTAATCCACCATGCAGCCTCTCCATATCCTGTCTTAGGTTGTCCCCGCTTGCTAAAATTTTAAGAATGTTTACCTCAGACTGGTATGATTAGAATTACGTTTTGTTCTTTGCATTTTCATGTATTTCCCACATTTTCCACAATCAACATGGATTAACCTAGTAACCAATAAAACAAAAAACAATGAAAAAAAAAAAAAAAAACAAATAAAGATTTGGGGCTTCAGTAAGGGAATCTTGCTGGAGAGACACAGCTGAATTTCTAAGACAGGTTTGTTTTCTTTAGTGTTCCAGAGTCGCATGCAGCAAAGTCTACCAAAACCTGGTGTGGCTGTGTGATCGCACGCAGAACATAAGGAAGGGATTCTTGCAAAAAGGAAGGGATTATTGTGATGCTAGAAGATGAAAAATATTTTACAGTTAAGTTCCCTTCTTAGTTGGACCTAGGAAAAAAAATCAAATACTAGAGAACAGGAAAAGAATATTCCAAGAAGAGGGAAATATGCCAGTGAAGTTGTATTTAGGCAGTGATGACCACATCGGTAAGTGTACAAAGCGTAGAGAATAAGGGGATCCTACCAAGACTCGTAAAGAAATGTCTTTTGGAATTTAAGAGACTTTGTACAGCATGACAAAGAAATTAAATTTACTGATGAGGTAGTGGAAGTAATCAAAGTCCCTTAAGCAAAGGATCGATAGCGTCGAATATCTTTTACCAAGTTAACCTGCTGACAGAATTAAGTGGTTCTTGATGGAGAACAGCTAGGATCACAGTAGTGGGAGTGAAGGGAAGGGGAGGGGAGTGATGGGAGCCTGATACTCGTCTCACTGTGCTGTGGCACTCCTTGTGCTCCATTTATTTTTAACTTTGAAGATGTGTTTTAAGAAAGGCAAATGACTTTGGCAATTTGCATAATGAGCACAGTCAAAACATTACAAGAGCAGAGATTTCATGCACAGCTGTCAATGCCTTTCTTGCTTCCTCAACTTTCTCCCCCAGCACCCAGTCAGTTTCTAAGGCTCCCACTCCTTCTGCCAGTGTAGCAGGAAGGACATTCACAGGCAGTTGCTGGTTTTATTAGTCAGGATTCTCCAGAGAAACAGAGCTAATAGGAGCACTGTCTATCTATCTATATTTATCAGTGTCTGCACATATGGGAGGGGATTTATTATGATAAATTGACTCATGCAATTGTGGAGGCTGAGAAGTTTAACATCTACAGCATGGTTAGTGGGCTTTAGACCCAAGACAGCTAATGGCATAGATGATCTTCAAAGTCAGTCTGCTGGCAAATTTCCTCTTGCTCCAGAAAGACAATCTTTTCATGAGATTCTGGCCTACAATAGAGTTAACAAGGCCCAGCCACATTAAGAGAGCAATCTGCTTACTCAAAGTTCTCTAATTTGAATGTTAATCTCATCTAAAAACACCATGTATGTTGAAGGATAAAATTAACCACCACTCTGGTAGTCCAGAGAGGTCTTAGAGTAAGTTTCAAGTTGATAGAGTATCGATTTATCATTCAGAATTCACTGTGCATGGCTGGCAATGTCTTTCATCCAACAGCAAGAAAACCCTCTCAGTTTCTGCAGGTACTTCCCTGGTCATAGGACAAGTTTAGGACTCCAGGTCTCCACATCCATGAGAACCTCCTTTATCTGCAGAAAGCCTCAACTCCACTCATTGGACCATGCCCACCAAACGTTCTATACCCAGGAAAAATCTTTTTGTTTTTTTGTTTGTTTGTTTGTTTTTGTTTTTGTTTTTGAGACAGAGTCTCACTCTGTAACCCTTGCTAGAATGTCATGGCATCTTCCCAACTTACAGCAACCTCAAATTCCTGGGCTCAAGTGATTCTCCTGCCTCAGCCTCTCCAGCTGCTGGGACTACGGATATGTGTAACACATCAGACTAAATTTTGTACTTTTTGTGGAGACAAGACCTCAGTTTTATTCAGGCTGGTCTCATACTCCTGGCCTCAAAACAATCCTCCCACCTCAGCCTCCCAAAAAGTACTAGGATTATAGGTGTGAGCTATATAGGTGCAGAGCCACTGTACTCAGCTAAAATGAAAGTCTGGATTTGGTTTTGTGCAAGGCATTTTTAAGACTTACTTAAAAATACTCCTTCTACATAAGCAGGGCAAAAAAATAAAAGACATAAAGTGAGAAGAAAAATTAGATAAATTTCTACGTGGATAATTTGTAAATACAGCCTTTGGAGATATAGTTTATACTTTGTTGCAAGGACACTAATTATACAAAAGTCAGAAAAATCTCACTGCTGTCAAATAATATTTACAGAATTTAATGCACACAAAAAACATTTATCAAAACGTCACTACATCACCACCATTTGCTGAGTTCTCACTCTATGCTGAATGCTGAATAAACGCTTTCTGCTTTCCTGCATTTCTGGGGATTCCTCACCAGTTCAGCACCCTGTACTTTGCACTTTAAGAGAAGCCTTCAGTTGCAGATGCAGGCGTCCATATCCCAACACTTGGTAGCCACTTCCTCCCTCACTCAGCACCACTCCTCTTCCATCTGCCCTTCATCCAACAAGCAACTCTGAAGTGCAATCATCTTGGGAAAATAAGATGGAACAAAATAAAGGGTAGACTTCCTGGCTCTGAAGTTGTTTGTCCAAACACACTAGTGTCAAGTGCATTAATTAGGAGGGCCAGGCCTCACTTCTGCCACTGGCCTGTGTAAGCAGGGAAGGAAATGATGCTATAGCAGTGCTTGGTCCATTAGACTTGAAGAGCCTAGAAACGTCCTGGATTACAGAGTTCACAAAGAGGGAGCTGGACCCTGCAGCTAACCCAAGGCTGGTGGTTGGGAGTTTTCTAGCAGACACACAGGGGGCTGGGATAGAGCAGGTGCTTTCTAGAATGGCCAATTGCTTCTAACAAGAAAGAGGTGGAGAAGCATTCCTGGGGAGAAATGTGTCTTGCACACTGCCAGAGAAACAAGGCTCGCATTTCCTCTCCTATGCACAGTGGATAAACTCTACTTGCATTTTCATATTTTGTACTAAGCTTGATATTTAAAAGTGCCATTTTCAAGTAAGAAAAATGTAAATGCAGCATCGAGAAATTCTATATGTTCCCTATGGTGTTTTCTACAAGTTAAAGTAAATTTTTTGCTGAAAATGAAAAGGCTTTAAGAGGTGTTCAAAGAGATCCCTGTCAGTGTGGTGATACATTTTGAAGAAGAAATAATGTGTTTGGGGTATTGATTCTTGCCAATAATGTTAGGACATGATAAGACAACAGGAATTTTTATTTGAACATGGTTACTTTCTCTTACAGAAAACTATATTAGATTTAATGGAAAAGTAAAAAGTTACTTTCCTGAGACCGTAAGTTCATGCTTCCCCTATTTATCTCCAGTGATAAACACAACATATGCTGTGGTCCATCTGGATTGGCAACAGATCAAAATAAATGACATGGAACAGAAATATATGGTACATGCGACATGTTTCCATGGTTCAATTTTTCTTAAACTTGATGCAATTTGGAATATTAATCAATGTTTATCATTCAACAAAAAACATGTAGGTTAGAGTAGAAATACAACATGATATAAGAAATGATGCTATTCAGTATATTAATTCAGCCCATAGCATATGTTTTGGGAGAAAACTTAAGGGGAATGGCAGGAAATAGTCTCAAAAGTATGTGCAATGTGGAAGGAAACTTGGTTTGTGTATAGTCCTCTTAAAATGCAGTTAAATAAGCAGGACAGGTATTCAGAGGAACTTTTTTCTTAAAACATTCACTAAAGTGACACTGGGCAAAAATGAACACAGGGGCATGATAACTATAACTGAAAGAGACTGAAGCCAATAGGCTTTACACACTCAAAGGATCTGAAAGAGAACAGAACAACGCAAGGAACTGTGATTAGATGGCATCTTGCTCCACACCTTTTAGTAGTGTTAGGCACATGGTGAGTGTTTGATAAGTATTTATTTGGGGTAGGCTACTAAGTTAAAAATTAGAGTATATTGTGAACCTCTAGTTTTACTATTTTGAAAATAATCTAAAGGCAACTTCAGCAAGGAAATTTCAATTATCCAGTCCTTCTGTGGATCCTAGAGAATCCTGGGGACAATTGGGCCACCTGGAAAATACACACATAATTCTTCAACTCTTTGGAACATATTAGTCATGCATACAGATAGTGAGAACTCCATAAATGCTGGATAGATGGATGTGTTTGAGAAGACAATGATGTTAAGAGGAAGGAAGAAATTACAATATAAGGAACAATGCACTGGGACTCTGGAAGTCTGGATTTTAGTTTCTCCTTTACATCTCAAGATTTATAACAATTGGGGGCACATTTTGATATAAAAACTCTGGGGTTTATTTTACTTTATCTGAAAAAGAGAAGTTTGGTTACTTTTAATGTAATGTCATTAGACAGTCATTCAATATTCTTTAAATTCTAGGTTGTGCATTCAGGGCTACATAGAATATATTTAATCTCTCTCTTTAGCTCAACTCTCCAAATACTTGAAAAAAATTGTGATGTTATGTATAATTTTTATTCTCCAAGACATATAAAGTATATGTTCCTAAAACATAATTCTTTTATGGAAAAGTTTTCAAACTTCTTCATCTGCCCTATTGTCCATTTCTTGGAATGTTTTAGTTTGTGTATAGTCCTCTTAAAATCCAGAAATCAGAATTAAACACAATGCCCATGGCAAGATCTGAAGAGTACAGATTAGAAGGACACTGTTACCTCCCTGGTCCTGAAGATGATTTCCTCAGAACAGGACTATTTGCCTCAGGGCTGCAATGTGCCAGTTTGTCTCTGGGCACTGTGGCTTTAACTAAGGGGAGAGACAAAGCACTTCCCTGTCAAGTACCTTATTTTCAAGCAGGGGTAGATGGAGTAGGTAATTTCAGATAGTGATCCATATTAATGAAGCAAATAAAACCAAGCAGTGAGGCAGAAAGGGAGGCAGAATACTACAGTATTATTTCAGATAAATTCAGACAAATGGGCAGAGCTATTCACAGGAAGACTCAGGAGAAAAGCATTATAGGTAAATGACAACAGTAATTTTCAATCCTTGAGGCAGAAATGAGCTTATTGTACCCCAAACTGAATAAAAACCCATGGTTGCTGGCCATAGAAAACCAAAAGAACAGCTGTATTACACATAACTTAATTGTAGCATTTTATAATAGACTAGTTGGATTTGCCAGTCAGGTTAGCTTCATTTGTGAAGGTTTCACAAAACCAGGCCTAATGGAGAGGTTGTTCTTCTGTAAGAAACTGTAAATGACACAGAAATCAAAAAAGTTTGCAGAGGTGAGAATGGAGCAAGTCTGTGAGCTTGATACACCTCAGTAGAGGGAGGCCAAATGGGCTGCTAGACACGGAGGCTAGACCACAGCAGAGCTACAGACACTAATGCTAAAGAAAGGTAATTTGAAAGCAGGGAATGAGAGAATGGACCAAGTGAACATGTAAAACAGAGTCTTGGCCTATGTATTTTAAATAAATTTGTCTTGATGGTGAGATATAGTAGTTTGAGCTACTATATTTAAAGGTCTAGGCACCAGATAAGATGATCCTATCCCTTAAGTCATCATCTATTATTATTGAGCCTATAATATATATAATATACAATATTATATATTTAAGAAGTAAATATGCTATTTACATTGTCATTCAAAACATTTGTAAAAGGTACTAAAATATGAATTAGTCAAGAGAAAGAGCACTGCCAAAGGATTTTTCCGTTTACATTTTATATGTTTTAATTTTTAAAAGTTAAAGTACACTATATATGTAAATACCAGATTTATTTACATTACAAGGTATATTTGTACTAAAAAAAAAAAAAAAAGTCTTTAATTGGGTGGTGCCTGTGGCTCAAAGGAGTGGGGCACCGGCCCCATATACTGGAGATGGGTTCAAACCCAGCCCCGGCCAAAAACTGCAAAAAAAAAAAAAAAAAAAAAGTCTTAAGTATAAATGTTTTAAGAGCTCTATTAAGGTCTAGAAATCTAAGGGGCTTAATTTAGGAGAATCAGAATTAGTCACTATCAGTGTAATTGTTATGGTTGTAACATTAATTTCGTAGCTGAAATTAACCAATCTAGCAATGATAAGGATAATTTCTATGTGTAAATGGGGTATTAAAATAGATTGCCATATCTTTTTTAAAAAGAATAGTGTGGTAAGCATAACAACTGCACTTAACTTCTTCAGGGACTATCAGGACCAGCTGCAAAAATTTATCAAGTATAAAGTGAGACTCTATAACAGGAAACATGAACACATATTTTAAAGACCACTGTATCAATTTTCACTTGCTGTATAAAAATCTACTGCAAAACTTAGCAACTTGAAACAACACCCATGTATTTAGTTCATGATTCTGCCTGGCTGTCATTTTGATTAGGCACAAATAATGTCAGCTAGGCATGTTCATGTATATGCCATCAGGCAGGGGCTGCTTGATCATAGCTGACATGTCTAATGACTAGCTTTCTGTTATCAGGGGGCAACAGGGATGACTAGGCTACATGTCTGTCAAAAGCTACTCTGGCTACCTTCACATTTCAAGAAAACCAAGAGGGAAAATTCTAATTATAAGTATTTTTCAAGACTCAGTCTCCATCATTTTTTCTACTTTCCCATTGGCCAAAGCATGTTCATACAGCTAATCCCCAAAACAGTGCTGGAAGGCACCATGATGGCCTTGAATATAGAGAGATCATAACAAATAGGGAGTCATTACCACTATCAATCAACATAGAATAAATCCATGGTCAAAAAACATCTTCATATTCAAAAATTAAGGACCTATTGAAAAAAATAATAAGGCTGGCACAGTGGCTCATATCTATAATTCCACACTCTGTTGAGATCAAGGCAAGTGAATTGTCTGAGCTCATAAGTTTGAGACCAGCCTGAGCAAGAGTGAGACCTCTTCTCTACTGAAAACAGAAAAACTACCTGGGTGTTGTAGCAGGCATCTGTAGTCCTAGATACTCAGGAAGCTGAGGTAGGAGGATCACGTGAGCTCAAGAATTTGAGGTTGCTGTGAGCTGTGACACAAGAGCACTCTACCCAGAGAAACAAAGTAAGACTCTGTCTAAAAAATAAATACATAAATAAATAAATAATACATAATAATAAATAAGGATTCTGAGAAAAATAATGAGAAACTAGTATTTTGCTGCATTAAGACAGAGACTATGTCAGTATATCCTTAGTATCCAGCCCAGTATGTGTCTCTTATTGGCACAGATGTTTGTTGAATGAAGTTGAAAAACTTAGTATAAGTGAATTTTCCTCTTTATAGTTAGGATGCTAAAACCCACCTTTCATACAGCACAGTGGAGAAAAGAGAGGTAATATCATGGTTTTGAACACAGCCTACGAAATCAGACTGCCTGCATTTGCATCCTGGCTTGGCGTCTCATTAAGTGTGTATTGTTAAAAAAAAAAAAAAAGGCACCATAACTTTCTGGCCCCCAAATTCCTGCATTCTAAAATGAAGATAATGAGAATACCCATTTGTGGTGGTTTTAAACATGGCTCCCAAATTATCTTATATCACTTGCTTTAAGAGGAAAGGTCTATGATCCCCTGCCCCTGAATAAGGTGGGTCTTGTGGAAATGGAGCTTCATGACTTCCAATACTTGGTCACAAAAGATGATGCAGCTTAGTTTCTACTGTTGGAATAATCATTCTTAGCCTGGAGCCTCCATTTGAGAAATGTGACTACTCTGAAATCACCATGCTGTGAGGAAACCAAGAGACACAACACAGCCATGTGTAGCTGCTCCAGTTGGCAGTCCTGGGCATGCAATCTTCCTAACACACACACCAGACATGTGAGTGAACAAACCAAGAGGTAATTCCAACTGATGAGTTAATATCTAACCTTCAAATCGTTCTAGCGAAGACCCAGGTATCATAAAATAGTGAAAAACTACCCCTACTACGCTCTGAGTTTCTGCCACACAGAATTCATGAGTTTAGAAGTGTTTGTTTTATGCCACTCAGTTCTGATGTCATTTGTTAGACACAGTAGTGATTATGACAAAAATGTATTACCTGGAAGAAACGTGCTGTCCAAAAAATACCATATAAATATAAGGTCAGGCAATTAAGTTTGTGACGTCATCCTGGAAAAAGTGCTGCATACCTCATTGCTGCATATCACTATCGTCACCTTTGAAGCACTCCCCTTGGCCATCTGGTGACTGGAGTGATAGTCAGCAATGAGGTATCTAGCACTTTTTCTACGATGACATCACAAATTTAATTAGCTGACCTTATACCTTGGCTTTGGGAACAGGTGGCCAGCAGAAGTCAGAAGCACCTTGTGATGGTTAATTTCATGTGTTGACTTGTATGAGTCACTGGGTGCCTAGATGTTTGACCAGATGATATACAGGGTCTATCTGTGAGGGTGTTTCTGGATGAAACTAACAAGTGAATTGGTGGCTTGAGTAAAAAAGATTGCTTTTCTTAACATGAGTTGCCTTCATCCAATTAAATGAAGACCTAAATAAACAAAAAGGCTAAGACAGAACTCCTCCTGCCTAACTGCTTGAGTTGGGACAAGATCTTTCCTTGCTTTTACTTGCAAGCAAATGTGAATTTGTCTCTTTTCAAGTCTAAAGTCTAGCACTTTTAAATTGAACTCTATCATCAGCTATATTTGTTTTCCAATTTGCCAACTACAGATCTGGGGACTTATCAGTGTCCATTATTTCCTAAGCCAATTTTTTATGATAAATAATATAAATATATATGTACTATACTATGTAATATACATTGTACATATACTTCCTCTTGTTTTTATTTTTCTGGAAAACCCTGACTAATATAGACCTTAAGGAGACTATTGATCAGGAATGAGAAAATTGGGAAGAAACTTATCAGAGACTTAACAAAAGGGCGATTACTCTTACACCTGATGGGTAGAATGGCACAGGGGATTTCTCGGGTGCATTGAACGAAGTACCAATAGAGAGACAAAGTAAAAGAAAACTTCAATTTTTAACAAAAATTTAGAAGAAATTTAAAGGTGCCTGAGCTTTCTGGGTTTTAAAATAAAATTATTTTACTTTTCCCCAATCTTTCCCAGCAGAAGAATCTCAAGTTAGGAAAACATCTTAGGAAAAATCCCAGTTCCTTTCAGTAAACATCTCAGGGTTAAGATGAAATCAGGGGATTGGCTATACAATCCTTAAGAGCTTAGAAAGATTGAAAGCAATGCCTCATAAACCTAATTCAAAGAGATAAAAGCCTTCTAAGAATCTTAGGCAGGCCTCTTATGGTAAACAGTACAGATTCTAAGAATTATAATGGGCTTAAGTCCATCAGCTTCACAGGAAATCAAAGTAAAAAATAGTTTAACTCAAAGAGACTTATGGGCATAAATTTTGCCTAATGAAGTGGATTACAAATTGATACACGGGAGGACTAGAAAATCTTTAAGGAAATTGGTCAGCTTGCACTGAAGGGAAGAGTCAGTCCAAAATAAAAGATGCCTTTTAGCCTGCCACCATTTTGAGCAGAAAACAATCTTGAGAAGGCTTCTTATTTGATGTGCAGGCCATATCTTATTTTAAAAAGACTTAATATATTAGAAAGAAGAATCAAGAGCCCCAGAAAACTGTTTTGGGGAAGCAGGAATAGACCCTAGTCAAAGAAACCCAGCAAGGGCCCAGCTGAATTTTAGAATTGCCTTGGCCCAGAGACTGCAGTGTGTCTTTTATTTTCCTTCTTTTTAAGTAGGAGTAGCTATGGAGATATCCACAACTTAAGTGTGTAGTAGACAGAGAACTTGTCTCTTTATTTTAGAGGTCTTCAGATTGAAAGAAACTATACCAGAACTGAACCCGTGAGGCCTCACCTGCAACTGAAAAGCTTAGATGACAAGATCCTAAACTTATAGTCAGTGACAAAATGGGCTCAGATTTCAGAGGTCTTTGGGAAGGGAAAGATTGTATTTTGCACACAGAAATGCAAAAGAAGAAATGTAAGTAATGGTGGTTAGAGGGTGAACTGTGGTTTTAAAACAAGAACTCTATTTGACATAGCTTCCATCAAAAGGTGGAATCTATATGTATTCCTTGTACATCTGAGTGGCGAATGATTGCTTTGACTAAGAGGCTATTGCCTAAGTGATGCTGGGTGAATTCTGAGTCTGGATTACAAAAAATCAGTGCATCGTCTTATTCGTTTGCTGTAACACTCACACTTGGAACCTTGAGTTCTATGTGAGAAATCTGGCTACCTGAAGCATCATGCTGTGAGGACACAGACATGGGAAGAGGTCACATGCAGGTCCTCTGATCAGCAGTCTTAGTTGTGAACTACCTCAATTCAGGTGTCCAGCATCAGAGTGAACGAGCTTTCACATAGTTCATTCCCCCATTTGACAACTCCCAGAGTCACAGATTTAGAGCAGTGGTTTTCAACCCTTGTGCCATGGCACACTGGTATGCTGTGAGTGGATCTTAAGAGTGCTCTAATTATGTTTGAAAGTTGTTCAAAGCACGGTAAGTATATTATGTTTTTTTACTCTTCTTTTTAATCAATATAATTTAAGGGTGCCACAGAAATTTAACCCCAGGTTCGAGTGTACTGTGAGATAAAAAAATTGAAAAACACTGATTTAGAGTTACAGCCACATACAGTTAAGTGGCCCATTGTGTTCAAACTTCTGGCCCAGGGAATCTATGGACTATTATAAAATAGTTGTTTTTAACTCATTAAGTTGTGGGGAAATTCACTACACAGAAATAGTAACTGAAAAATCATTTCATAGAGTAGTTATAAATTATCATGAAAAGTACATAAACAATTTCGGTTGAATTTAAAGTATTCAATGATGACAGCTAGAATAACAATGATTACAAATATGTAAAATATATTATTAGTAGTAGTAGTATCAGGATTAGAAAAAAGCTACCTTTTACCTTCATAGTACATTTATTTATCAAGTTAATAAGGGAAATTAGCAGCGGATATCTATAGCCACTCACATTCAGGCTCCTAAACCCATAATTTCTATAACTTGAGGTAATTTGAGAGAAATAGTCACTTTCATTGCTGACATCAAACAAAACCAAAGTAACTGCTTCCTTGTAGACATCACCTACAGTGCTCACCAGTCCATAGAAATAAGCCCACAATTATCTTATATTGTGTTATCTCAATTCAAATTCAGTGAAGTAGCCTTTTCTTAGGCATTTTTTCTCTCTAAAAGTAAATTCATTGATGTTAAAAGCATCAGTATCCTAAAGGGTATCAAAAGAAGAAAAAAAAAAACTTTCATAGAGTAATTCATGTAGAATTAAAGCAGGCTACTACCTTAGGTCAATGTTGTAGGTTCAATCATACAATAAAGTCATTGTACAGTTGAAGATCATTTTAAATGCTGTTCAACACAATGTTATTTTAAGAAAAGTTTTATTGTAATTTAGGAAAATGAAAAAAATTACCATTTCTGTAAGTATTCAAATATTCACAGAACAAGTTTCAACCAACTTTTGCTTTTAATATCATTGGTTATTTTAGTTTTTCATAGAATGTCCTGTTAACTAAAGTATTTGTAAAATAATAGCCAAACTAGAGCACTAGCACCATAAATGGGAAGGAAAAAAATAACAGATTTTTAAATACTCAAAAGCTCATAAAATGTTGAAAAATATTAGCATTAAGTAATCCTGACATTATGTGCATGCAACAGAATTTAAAAATAGCATGTACATTCTTTATTTTCTCATTTAGACTATTAGATGGATCACATGTTTTGTTTACATACTTACTTATTGTACAGGTTGAGTCTAAGTTATAAGTGTGTCCTTCATCCAGATAGTGTGCACTGTACCCACTAGGTATGAATTTACCCTGTCCCTCCTTACAAAGATTGTAGTAACCAAAACAGCATGGTACTGGCATTAAAACAGAGACGTAGATACAGATTGGAGAATCCAGAAATAAAAGCATCCTCATATTCTCTCTCATCTGGTTCTTGACAAAACAGATAAAAGCATATACTAGGTAAAGAATTCCTGTTCAATAAATAGTACTGGGAAAACAGGATAGCCACATGTAAAAGACTAAAATAGGATCTGCATCACTTTCCACTCATAAAAATTAACTCATGGTAGATAAAAGACCTAAGGCAGGAAACTATAAGAAAGAAAATGTTGGGAAAGCTCTTATACATATGGTCCTAGGCAAAGAATTCATGAAGAAAACCACAAAAGTAGTCACAGCAACAACAAAAATAAATAAATGGGACCTGATAAAATTAAAAACCTTCTACATAGACTCTAAAGAATTCTTGGTTCAGCAATTATAAGATCAAAGTCAATTCAGCAAAGAAAAACCACAAGGTCAGATTTCTAATGTAAAGTATTACTTAATGAGCCATAGTTACTGAGAGTAATAAAATATGTTAATGAAAAATATAGTCGACATAGAGAATTGATTTCTTTAGTGCTCTTATTTACCAAGCACTTAACATATATTTTGTTCCAGTGAATATTCTTAACCTTTGCGATGTTAACTCATTTGAACTCTCATAACTTTACAAGATAGTCCTCATATTTGTCACAATTTTACAGAGAAACAGAGGCACAGATTTAAGTAACCTCTCTGAGCTCCCACAGTTAGGAAGTAGCCAAACGCAGATTTCAACCAGTCAGTCTTTCTCCAGATACATGATTACAACCACCTTATTCTGTTGTCTCTGTTGTGACTGCATAGGCAGTCACATAGCATGTAAGAGGTTCCTTTTAACTCTAAAGCATGAGGGTTCTCTTATACAAAAAGAACACCTGAGCTAAAAGTTAATACTGACTGTCAAATATGAATCCTTCACTGTGTTAATGGCTAAGTGTATGCAGAATTACTTTTTCCAAAGCTCTAATAGGAGTTTTAGAGCATATGGTTATATAAAAAGTATCTCTAGGTTAGAATGAAACACATTGCTATATTTGAATTTTTTTTTAGTTTTACATAGTTTTTAATAACAAATCTCTAACATATTTTTTGAGTTTATAATATTCTGAATAAAATGGGAGAGTAAAACTGTGTCACAAGCTTTTTTCATGTTGATTAATTTGAGTTCTCTGTAGATTTTAGTTATTAAGCTTTTGCTCAATTCAAAATATGCAAATATCCTTTCCCATTGTATAGGTTGTCTATTTGCTTTGGTTGTTGTTCCTTAGCCATACAGAAGCTTTTCAGTTTAGTTAAGTCTCATTTGTTTATTTTTGTTGTTGTTGCAATTCCCATGGCAGTCTTCATAAAGTCTGTCCCCAGGCCAAGATCTTCCAGGATTTTTCCCATGCTTTCTCTGAGAATTTTAATCATTTCATACCTTAAATTGAGGTCTTTTATCCATCTGGAATCAATTTTTGTGAGTGGAGAAAGGTGTGGGTCCAGTTTTAGTCTTTTACATGTGGATACCCAGTTCTCCCAGCACCGTTTATTGAATAGGGAGTCTTTCCCCCCACTGTTTGTTCTTGATTGGTTTATTGAAGATTAAGTGGTCGTAAGATGTTAGTTTCATCTCCTGGTTTTCTATTTGGTTCCACAAAAATCTTTATTTTTGTGCCAATACCATGCTATTTTGATCACTATGGCCTTGAGAGATGAATAGAATCTTCTCTGAACAAGACAGAAAAATGGCTAACAAACATTTAAAAAAAAGCTCATCATCTCTAATTATTAGAGAAATGCAAATTAAAACCACCCTGACATATCATCTAACCCCAGCAAAAGTGGCCCGCATCAGAAAATCTCAAAACTGCAGATGCTGGCGTGGATGTGGAGAGAAGGGAACACTTTTACACTGCTGGTGGGACTGCAAACCAATACAACCTTTTCAGAAGGAAGTATGGAGAACCCTCAAAGAACTCAAGCTAGACCTCCCATTTGATCCTGCAATCCCATTACTGGTCATCTACCCAGAAGCAAAAAGAATCCTTTTACCATAAGGACATTTGTACTAGACTGTTTATTGCAGCTCAATTTACAATTGGCAAAATGTGGAAACAGCCTAAATGCCCACCAACCCAGGAATGATTAATGAACTGTGATATATGTATACCATGGAATACTATTTACCCATTAAAAAAAATGGAGACTTACATCTTTTATATTAACCTGGATGGAATTCAAACACATTTTTCTTAGTAAAGCATCACAAGAATGAAAAAGCAAGAATCCTATGTACTCAATTCTGATAGGAGGACAATTAATGACCTAGTACACGGTAAGGGGGGGAGGTATAGGGAGAGCAGAGAGAGGGAAAGAGAGAGGGGGTTTGTGGGTCATGGTGTGTGATACATCTTTTGGGGGTGGAACAAAATTATTTGTTTTATCTAACAAAGCAATCAATGTAACCTGGTTCTTTGCATCCTCAATGAATCTCCAATAATAATTAAAAAAAAAAAAAAAAAACTGTGTCACAGATCTAAGTCTGTATAACTGAAACACACAACTTTCATTCACTAAACATTCAGAACTATATACCAGTATATGGTGCTTGTTTAGAAATAAACCTGTTTAGTATAACAGGTAGGAATGATTATTTTCTGTATGTAGATAGAAGGAATAAGTTCCGGTGTTTTATACCATGGTAGGATGACTGTAGTTAACAATAATATGTACATTACAGCCTCTGTAGGTTGACCACCCAGGGTACTGTAGCAAACTGGTCAACATACAGAGGTGGTTGACATACAGAACTAGGCCTCGTGTACTGATACATACATGCAGTGCATGTCCAGTCTATGGAAATTAGATCAACTTAAAGAGAAGGTCAATATAGAGAGGCAGTCAGCTATGGAGATTCTACTGTAGTTTCAAATAGCTGGAGGGGGACAATGAATGCTCCCAACACAAAGAAATAATACATGTTTGAGATGATGGATATACTAATCACCCTGAGGTGATTATTATACATTATATATGTCAACTATCAGTATGTACTCTATAAATATATCCAATTATTATGGATCAATTAAAAACTTAATATTTTACAAAAGAGTCTGATCATTTGTGAAACCATAAAGCTGGCATCTCACTTAACAGATTGTAAATACTCTGCTTCTCACACATGAGCACCATTTTCCAAGGCCAGTAGTATTGATTCTCCAGATGCCAAAAAGTATTTTTCCTAAGAAACTCCATTTAATTCATGTTAATATCAAACGTATAAATTATATTCAATGCAACATGTTGCTTTGTACAGATAAGGTTTTGGTTGGGTGAAGAGACCCCATTGAACTGGCCTGCATCACTTTTGTCATTCAGATTTGTACAAGATGATGAATGGGATAATCAAGGTGAAACATGACAGGCTGAAAGGTATTTGTCCTTTGGTCACTCTCCTTTTCACAGTTTGTAAAAGCAGAGTCCTACCCCTGTTCTACCCTCCTATCATGGCCCTTTCAATTATTTAACAGGGTCGCAGAGATAAGAAGAGAATGAGTATTGAATAGATGTCATTTCTCATTCTTGGCTGGAGGTTTTGAAGGCTACTGTGAGTGGCTCCAGGTGATATTCCTGGGAACAAGCTAGGGAAAGCCATGCTCAGGCCGTGATCCTCCCCCTTCAGCAGCACCTCAAATTGAGGGATTCTAAATCCATGCTGGCATTGTCAGTGCTCCCTGTGTGCTGTGAAGAATTGAGTTAAATGTTGGCTAATCAGTGAGTTCTAGAAATCCTGATTAATAAAACATGCATAGCTACACCTGCACCTCCCATGCTCCACGATTCATCCACATCAAGATTTTTGTTCCACAGTCTTTCAAACACAATGACCACATGGAGTCTCATTAAATCAGCCATGAATCCATAATGAAATTTTTTTAAATTCCCTACAAGGGAGGAGTTTTAACAACCTACCTGCTACCTGCCTAATTAAGGACATGCATGATTTTACAAATACTGACCAGGGTGTGTCAGCAATTACTAATTGTTTTCATTTAATAGTCAATAAAATGTGTTATTCAGTCTTACTTATTAATGCAATTACCTACAACATCTGTTTTAAACAAGAAAAATTAATGTGAATTATGCTAATTTTATTGCTGAAAGCAAATAATAATATGGAAATTTCCAGGTTTTCATTATGTGAAAGTATTTTCACACTATTAGCATACTCAGTGGAATTCACTCTAAGCACATGGGACACTAATACTCAATTTAGACTCAGGAGAGTAGTTGGAAAGTACTATTCTGAAGAAATGAAAAGGAGAATTAGCCTTTCTACCCCCTGGCAATCCCCTTGTAGTGTAAGACTCACACCTGCTAAAGATGCATTTCATTTGGTTAATACAGAGCATTAACCTGTATGCTCTGGGTAAATGTGCTCTCTGCACAGGTTATTCATAAATTAAAGTTTGTGATTGCTTCATCCAGATCCCAGCCATTCCCAGTCTCAGAAATCAGTTGCTGCACAGTAACAAAGCAGGAAACTATTATAACTACACTTTGGCAAAGCATCATTTAGGGTCTTGTATGTATAAGTAATATAACACCCTGCCAAAAACAGCTTAAACACTAAAGGATCTATATCAAATTACTTCATCAGAAAGTTGCATAGTTTTGAAGAAGGGTTGGTTTCAAAGAATAATTCATCCACTATCCCAACCCATATTACTCAGAAGCTATTTTCCCTTTTCTGGTCTGCCTATTTCCATGTCAGCTTCAGCATCAGGAGCATCCATGGTCTCTGTGAAGCTCCAACCTCCAATAATCCTCATGTCTTTATGCAAACTATCCATAAGAAGAGAGAAAGTCTATTCCAGAAGTTTTTAAGAGCAAGAAAGACTTCTCTTCCCAAAAATCCCATTAAAGGTTCTGTGTGTGACATTGGTTTTAATCGAATGATTTATCCATTCCTGAACCAATTACCTTGACAGGCTATTGTGATATGCTATTTGCTCACATCCAACCAATACCCATCCCAAATCGGTGGCTGACAATGGAGAAGGTTGGTTCTCTGAACACTGTTACCAGAAGGAAGAATGAATGATGTACAGTAAACACAACAGATGTCTGCCAAAGGTGAGTCTTCACTACTCAATCCTACCTGGCTGGGACAAATATGCTTTTGAAGACAAATACGGTCTTAGTGTGCCCTGCCTGGGGAATGAACACATGATTATGTTAAGGAAATAATGGAAGAACATAAAATCTTATTTTAGATATGAAATCTAGTTTAAGTACACTTTTCTTAAAGGGGCAAGCTTGAGAAGTTAAGTGAGTTACTCATTCAAGGTTATAAAGTCTTGAAAGGCAGGACTACATTGTAAATATTCTGAGTCTCAGCCCAGTATCTTCCCTACTAAACTACTTTTCCCATTATTATGTAATTTTGCCATATTTTCTGAATTTTAATGAAATGATTTATGGTTTATACATATTCTATAAATTTGATAAATTGACCTGCTTTATATTTTATCTGGCCTTATGAATCATGGGCAGACACTGTAACAACAAGAAACCAAAACTCCTCTGTTTAAGTTATGTTAATTCCTTTTTCTTTTTTTTTTTTATTTCTTTATTGTTGGGGATTCATTGAGGGTGCAATAAGCCAGGTTACGCTGACTGGTTATGTTAAGTCTTTAGGGATTATAATCTGATGGTTTGAAAAAAAAAGATCATTAAATATAGTGATAATGGAAAGAGTAATAGATTAACAATCAAAGAGCCTGTGTTTCTTTCTCAAATTAACCAGTATCTACTTGTGTGACATTGGCAAGCTCCCAATTGTGGAATCAAGATAAAGAATATTTAAGGGCTTTTCTGGGATCCTTTTTCCTACCAGTTTTGCTTAATGAAAGTGAAAAGGTTAAGGTGACTTAACCATACAAATTAAAAAAAAAAAAAATTACAGGATTCAAAATCAGAATAGCATAAATACCTCAGTTCTGGTCTTAAGGTTAAATACATTCATTTAAATTTTTAACTAAAAAATAATGATTAATAAACATGTAATATATCCCTTATGTTCAAAAGAAAGAACATACATCAAAAAGCCATATTGTTTCAGTTCACTGGAATTCATGCAGAGATTCTCTAGTAACAGATCTGCAGCTACTTAGAAAAAAGATGGCCCATGGGCTGTCATTGGAAAGGTAAGCAGCTGATCTTGAAAGGGATTGTCTAGGAACCAGGAAGAGAAGCCAAAACATTATAGGGGAGGAGGATGGAAAAAATTGAAGTAGAGAAATGTCATAATAAAGACAGTAAGGAAAATGTACATATAAAAAAGGATGTTTTGGGTTTTTTCCCCCAAATCCTTCTGAAGCACTTTGGGCATATGTAGTGAGGTTGAAGTAAAGATAGTACAAGGAAAAGGCTCACAGCCTCCTTCTTTTTGTGGGCAGCTCTTATCACCTAAGGAATGAACTGAAACTGAATGTGCAGAGGGACAATATACAACGCAGGCAGCAGAAGCAACCTGGGGGTCATTCCTGGTATATTTCTACATCTGAAACATAGCGAGTTTTAGAGACATTTGCTTACAAACCCCAGAGAATTTAAAGGAATATGCATACGAGGTTGGCTAAATACTAAAATTTATACAATTTTTATAATTTTCAAGTACAGAGTAGGAAATTAAATTACTCTCAGGGGGCTAATAATTTGGTTAATAAAATTCACTGCCCTTGTAAGAGACAGATGTCTTTTAGGCCCAGAATGGATGAATGGAAGCAAAAAGTGGCACACTTTTAAAAAGTAGGCAAATGAGATTTAAAAAGCTAAACTGTAGGTCTCTTCCATTTTAACCAGGAAAAAGAAATCTGGAACTATAAACCTATTTAGAAAGAAATCTTCTCCCATGGTGTTCCCAAGGTTGCGATTTTCCAACAAAAACCATTTTATTTCTCTTATCACTGCAAGCTGCTAAGGAAAATCTTATTACTAATTTCCTTTCCAGAATTCCCTGGAGCTTCCACTCAAACATTCTTACTAAACTACACAGAAATACATGTATACAATATATATACATATACTGTATACATATATATATATATACACACACACATACATATATATGTGTGTATCTGTGTCAGTGTGTGTGTATAAAATCTTGATATATAAATTAACAAATTTTAACAAATGCATTATTCTAAATCTTTTATAGATTTGTAATGGACTAGATGTCCATCTATTTCATGAGAGATTAAAGTGTATGGGGTAAGCACTCTGGTTGTGCTAACAAAATCTATGCCTGAAGAGCAAGTCTGAGGCATTATCCTTTACTCAATCAGCCTCCAGATCTGGTATTTTTACAAGATGAACCTTCATCTCTCCCTTAACTATTAATACAAACTATATCCAAACTGGGCATATGTTATTTTGATTTTTATGCTTCTAGGATTATTAACAAAATGTATAAATAATTATAATATTATGCCACTCAAAATGTATCTAAATGCATTTCTGTATTAAGCTTAAAGTGAGAATTAATATTTTTTTAAATCTTTATCTGTTAATTATTTTTAACAGACTAGGTCTTCTGGATTGTGACGATAGTTAATAGATTTTCTTTGTTTTTCTTTATATGATTTTAAAAAAGAAGCACTAAGTTAATTAATACATTAATTTATTCAAGAGTTTCTAAGTTCCCATGGAACAGAAATTAAATTGGCTTATATATAAAGTAGCAAAGTTTTAGTTCTTAATTAGATCGTTTGCCCAGTATGCATATGCATCCTTCTGATCTTTAAGCCAAGCAAAACATATTCAGGAAACTTCAGATGAGAAGTTTTCTCATTTGTTTAACAATCAAGAAATGTCCTTATGTGCCCCTGATGTTTTACCTTCCTTTAGAGCAGTGGTTCTCAGCCTGTGGGTCATGACCCACAGGAACTGTATTAAAGGTCCGTGGCATTAGGAAGGTTGAGAACCACTGCTTTAGAGTAAGGGTATCTAACCTGCAGGTTAGATATGCCTTGTAGGGCACATGCAGATTTGGGGAGGACTTTTTTGCTTAGCTGTAGTGTCTGATATCATGAAAAGTATTCATGGACCTTTTTTTTTTTTTCTTCTTTTTTTGCTAATCAGCTTTCCTTATTTGTATATTTCCTTGTTTGTATATTTAGTGTATGGCCCAAGATAACTCTTATTCTTCCAATGTGCAGTGGAGAAAAAATATGTTTAGACATCCCTGCTTCAGAGTATATTACCATTTGAAATTATAAAAATCATTGTACTGAACAGATTCTTCTTGCTTTCTAACCTTAAGAGGCATTTACAGCCCTTTTAGACTATTTATTTGGTTCATCATAACAAGCAACTTAATGGCCTGCAAGATTTAACAACATGTTTTAGACATACTTTTGAAAAGAAACTTTTAATTCTATTCTACAGAAAACCAAGAAGCATTTGGAACCTTAAACATGCTTCAATTTCTGATACTCAAGTCTATATCTCTTTTCAAAAATATGTAGGCTCCGAGTTTCTTTTTTTCTCATAATTAACTCAATTTTCCTTTAATAATGCCAACTAACTCCCATCATGGTGTACTAAAGTGTTTTTGCCCCCTGAAAGAAACACAGCTGTTAATGTACTTCAAAAGATTTGTGAAGATGTTTTAAGTTGTGGATAAATACCAACAGGTGGTTAAAAAATAATCATGACTATTTTTACTTGAGATAAAATAGTTTCATTATTATTTATCATATGGGAAAAATGCATTTTGTCTTTTAAAATTCACATAAGCCATCCCAGTCTATGCCACTTATTTCAGGTAGAGACCAGCAGCAGCAGATTTCTGGTAAAGACCTGAAACAATGTTTTCTTTTCCAAATATTGTTCACAGGCTGATCATTCCAGATACCAACCAAATTGCCCCCTAATGTTTTCAAATGAAATTTCTTCAAAATTATCTTAAATTTATCCAAAATCTAGATTGCAAGTACGCAACATATAACTTTCAGGAATCTTGCTTTGTGCATTCCCACGCCTACTTTTTTTTTTTAATAATTGATTAGTGTTTTCCATCCTCCCACCTCACACCAATAAACTTAAGAGATAGATCTTACAATCACCATCATCAAGTGAACGGAGACACGTGATAATCTTCCCAATTAATATTCAGGTGAAAAGTTTCTTTACAAAGAGGTTTCATTTTCAGAAATTACAGTACTCCTAGTGTGCTTATGATTGGGTCAATTACCTCTTCCATGACATTAGAAAAATCTCCTCAAGTACTTTTACTAGTTCTAGTCACATCAAGAACTCATGGCGCTTGAATGACATTTTCCAAATCAGTTCAAATAAAGTGGAAAGAGGCTGTAAATGTCCTTTTTCATTTGAAGATGCGTTAGAGTTTATTATTCCCTTCCTCTCAGACACTCCTCACCACTCTACTCTCATTTCCTTTATTTGTTTGGTCTGTTTTGTTTGCTGCCCCTCTCTGTCCCCAGCACCTATTCTCGAGAGAAAAAGATTAATATACAGAAGTGGAAGTGGGGAAAGCTCATATTCTACAAGGCTAATGAGACCTGAGGACCGAAGACAGCCAGGCTAAAGGAACAAGGTCAGCCACCTCTTGGCCCTCTCAAGCTTTCTTTTTAGGGGAACAAACAGCATTTATGATATTTTTACCCAATGTCCTCCACCCTTTCTTAAAAACCTTGAAAACACATTCCCAGCAATTGATTTTCAAACAGTTTAACTTAGAACAATAGCTGCTAAATTTCACTGCAAAATAAAGGCTACACATAGTAAATTGAACACTACAGCCAAGATCAAGTTTCAAGTGATGTGTTTTTCAGGAAGAACAAAATTCTAAGGAAGAGATTTCAAACAAAAGTGGCACACACGCACACACTACCAGTGAACGGATGGCAGTGCACCCCACGAGGCACTAATTCATGCTAGGTACCTTCAGTGTCATAGCTTTCATATCCCTGGCTTCTCTTTTGCTTTGTTAGGAAAGTTATTTGCACACATTCTAACTTAATGGGCAGAGAACTAAATTAGCAAGCCTCAACAGTTCCATTGTCTAAAAACGGATGGCAGCAATGTCCACGGGCAGCCCAGGACAATTGGGTTGTAACCCACAAGCCATGAAAAGCAAAAGTGACTCTGTGGATTGTTTAGAAAAAGAGGCAAAAGTTTTATTCATCAAGTAACAAGTGTCCTTACAGATTCGGTTCCTTTCATCGTTCAGAAAACAGTGGTTCCATTTAATAAGCCTCTGTTAGTTACGAATGATTCTCTCCCAATCTATTACACCAGAGAGCTGAATCCAGCTTCTCTGAAGCCTTAGCCACTCCTGTGGCACAGAGCAGGGTGGCGGCAGGGGCTCGGCTCTCTGGTTTTATCAAACCAAACCTCCTCTTACCTCGACTTCCTTGTTCTTCTCTGTGTTTCTGCCCACTGAACTTCTCCCATTGCTGGCAGTCTCCTGTGCTGGGATCACGGAAATCTGGTGGAGGGGCATATTGGCAGGGCTGCAGGTGGCCAGTCCCTGATTGGACGCCTTATCTCTTCACTCGCCCTGAGTAACCCACCTGCACAATTGTTCATATCCTTGCTTTGCCAAGCTCAGTTCTAAACAAAAAGGGGAAAAATAGTGTTTGAGACACTGTGCGGCAGAGGCCAGGATTCTGGCCGAATGTGAAACACACTGAAACTGGAGTTTAAAAGAAATGCAAGAGCAAATAATCCAGGGAGTATTGCATTCTTTAAAGGACGATTTACTGCAAGTCATAACTGCACAGCTTTGTCACTGGAGCACCCCCTCTCCCCTAAGAGCATTGTGGGAGACAATTCAATTTCTATGGTACCTAATAACTGTCATGGAAACCAAGGAAACCCAGGTCTCACAGGCCCTTATTAGCAACTGCTTCCTTTAATGGCACAGACTCCCACATTTGCAGCGGCTGCCACTTCTGCTTTTGTTTCTCCCCTGATTCCCCAGGAGTCCACTAAGCACCCAGAGACACTGCATCTTGCTGACTAGGTAAACAAGTAGAAGGCTAAAAAGCTTAGTGTCCTATTTGGAGCCAAATCTCTTCCTTGAAAAGCGTGGCTAGCTGTGTCCTTCACGCGTCTACAATAATCTGCTTAGGTCAAAGGATCTGCTGTGAACTGAAGAGCATCAGATAAGGTGTTGCCAGAAAGAGAGAGAGAGAGACTGGAAGCACTTGCAAATGTTTTTCATTGGTGGGTAATAAAGAGGGTTAACTATTCACTGCACCTTCCTTGCTAATGACAGAGCAACAGGAGGCAGAAGGCACCAGCACTACTCATTTGAGCTTAATGCAACTTCCTTGCTTCCTGAAATAGATCTGTTAGAATCAGTGGTAGTTTCTTCTTTCTTTTCTAGAAAGGAAACTGACTCTGCTAAGGACTTAACTGTCTTCTCAATAGCTATATGACTTGGAGAAAATAACTGATTAATCAGAATTTCTGCGGTTTAAATTAAAAACAAAATCTCTTTTAAAACAATTCAATCTCTTAATGAATTTTTAAAATGTATTAACTTTTTGGAAAAACTTTTCTCCTGTAATCATTTCCTCATTGTTAGCATACTGGGCTGTTTGTCTTTAGAGACAGATTTCCCTTTCTCTCTTTGGTCAATACACCTGTATTTCCTGATTGTTGTGCCTAGATCAGATTTCCCTCTGTCATCTGTGTTTGTTCACCCCCCAAAGAAGCAAAATTTGGAATATCACTTGTTTCAATACATCCTCAGCACTATTTCTAAGTCATAATTTGTTCCACATCTGAAATAAGATTCTCAAAGGGGTTTCTAATTGCAATTTATCTCTCACTGTATTTGTATTCCACAGCAAAAATGCCATTTCCAAGATGACATTACAATTTGTTTGAACTCAAGATTGAGATTAAATGTGAAAGAGATATTTTATTGGCAAGAAAGCCAAAAACAATCAATATAAAGATTGATTAAAAACATCTTTAAATACTTGCACTGAAACAAATACTTAGATGTATTTTCAAGTCTGTGTGTTCCTTTTAACTAAATTAGGTACTTTAACCTGGTTCTTATTCCTATGATCCATCAGGCTTACTGGTGAAATTTTATAATGCACAGACACCTGAGATGTACTTTACTAGTGATTCAGATTCAGCAGGGTTGTGATGGGGACCTGAAATGGGCAGGCTAAAAAAAAAAAAAGAAGAAAGAAAGAAAATCACAGGTGATTTTGATACAAATCAATAATTTCAGAACCATGGTAGTATAACAGTAAAATAACCTTAGCACAATAAGCTCTTAAAATTTGCATATGGATAATATTTTTGCCTTAGAATAGTAAAAAAGTAATTAGGTGTTCCTAAACCTGACTTTGTTCATCATCACTCTTAGCCTACAAAATATATTTGTGACACATGAATATGTGTCTCAAATGAAGAGACCAAAAATGCATCCTTTTCCAAAAATGCCATGTCCACAGTTACATTGGTAATGCTTAATATTTCCTTTAGTTTAAGAATCCTGTGACCTGTAAGCATGAGTGGAGCATTTCCCTACTTTATAAACAATTGTTAATCCTTCTTTCTAGAGGGGCTGTCTTAATTAAGAAAATATTGGAAATAGAAGTCTATAAATCAAACAGCATGTGACAGATACTAAAATGTAAATCATGAACCTCTTTAGAGAAGCAATATCGTCAGTGTTTACATCCGTGAAAAGTTCCCCCAAAAGCCAAGGCAGTTTTCCAGATAAATTTAGACTTCAGAACTTTTGCCTAAAACATTCATTAAAGTTACAGCAAAAGAGATTTTTAGCTTGAATTAACTAAATGGCTGTCTTAATCCTTTACCTCATTATGCATGTGAGGTTAGCCTTTGTTTACAGTGAGATTTTTCAAAAATCAGATTTGAATTTTAACTTAATTTGATTTATGTGGTTGAGTTATTTCAATTAGCTTTCTTTTATCCTACAATTTGAAATATAAATTGGATTTCAGGAAAAGGGTATTTATTTCTTAGAGTCACACTAAACAAAGGAGGAAGTTTGTCATATAGTTTTAGATAAATATTTCAGAAATAACAAGAACTATTAATAACCAGTACATTTAATGAACATTTACTTAGCTATAAAGTATATAGTACTATATACTATAGCTATAGTATACTATACTATAGTATAGCTATAGTATACTTAGTATAAAGTATTGCCACCAATTGAGTTTTATAATATTTTTGAGCTGTATCAGGGGAAAAGGACATTTTAAACACTTGGTGCATTCTCATACTTTGCTGTCCTGGAACCCTGGAAGAGACATCAGCTAATGTCAATGATGTGTACCTATCTCATACCTTTCCTCAAGCAGCTTACACAGTGCTCTGCCACCTAGAAGCCACTAGAAGTCTCTGGGGTGACTCATTATGTCACAACCCAAAGCTAAGAAAACTGGTGGAATGCATTGCTTCTACTGGAGTACAGCCCATCTTATGCAGTAATTAAACCCTGTCAATGGCTTGGCACCAGCCACATACACTGAGGCTGGCGAGTTCAAACCCAGCTCAGGCCAGCTAAACAAAAATGACAACTGCAGCCAAAAAATACCAAGCATTGTGGTGGGCGCCTGTAGTTCCAGCTACTTGGGAGGCTGAGGCAGGAGAATCACTTAAACCCAAGAGTTGGAGGTTGCTGTGAGCTGTGATGCCACGGCACTCTACCAAGGGTGACATAGTGAGACTCTGTTAGAAAAAAAATTACTCTGCCAGTGTCAGTGAGTAATGCATTCAACAGCTGAGCACCAGCTCGTACTGGGAACACTACCAGAGACTAGCAGTGGACTCAGGAGTCATTCAGCTAATTTATATCCCCACATATGGTCACCTGACATGATGCAGTGTTCTATTTTTGAGACACCTATAGGCTATAATTATTTTTAAATCTCCATTGAATACCATTCCACGTGCAAGTCTGCTTTACACCAATTTTGCTGCCGCATTCTAGCTCTAAACTCTGGGAACGGTCCCTCAGTTCATTCCTCTGCCTCCTAAATTTGGCATTTTCAGTTCTTAACTCTAATACTAAGACTTCATATTTCCCCCAAGAGATTCTGATTTGTTGCTGCTCCTATTCTAGTGGCCTAGGTTCTCTTTAGTTCAAAAGAGAAACAAAATAAAATACGTGTCTGATCTGAGATCGTAAGACCCACCTCAATCTTCTCCAGCTTCAGTATAAATATAGCCCACTAAGGGGGTTATTTTGATTTTGATTAATTAAAGCAAACACGAGAAGCAAGTAAACATCTGCTAACACATTAAATGGACAGACTGATAATTCAATTCACTGAGCATTTATTGAGCATCTTTCTATGTTTTCTGAACCAGGCTAGAAATTAGCATGAAGGAGATAATGTATATATAAAATTATGCGGCACAACATCTGAAGCCAAGGATTCCGCTATGTCATGAGGGAGAGAGGACTTATATATAGATACATCCATCTGAAAATTATGCATCATATTACAATTAATATTCAATATTTGAAATACAGTATAGAATACTAAACATTAAGTGTCAAAGAATATTTGAGCAACAAAAAATTATATTAGGTCTAAATACATAAAGAAAGTCTTAAAGAGGAGTTAGGGCTTAGGTTGGGCTTGGAAGAGCTGAGGTAACTATGTTATCTCAAGGCACAGAATCGAGTGTGAAATTGGCACGTGGGAAGGCAGGAGACCATCTTAAACAGAAAATTTGTTTAAATTTATCAACTGGTTTAGGCCATGTATGGCCTAATAGGATGTGCCACTGATTGACGTGTTGGGAGGACAGAGAGAAGGAACCAGGTTCAGGACCTTGAAGAAAAGAGAAATTTGTGTGAAGCCATCTACCTTATAAATGCATTGATAAAAGAGAGGAACATAATAAAGATAAAACATTTCAAGTGATTTATAAGAATAGAAACAAAGCCCTTGGAGTTGGGAAAAGCATATTTCATTACTAATCTCTGGTGAAAGGCAGGAAATCCGTCTGGAAGGCGTTTTCAATGTGCCATCGCACAGGGCCTGGGTGGCCACAGTCAGAGGTTACTGGGAAGGACATAAGGACGAGCCATCATGGCACAAAGACTTTATATCTTGTGAGGAAGATGGAGAAAGGAACTTGAATTTAGAAGTATTTTTGCCTGAGAAATACTGTAGTATATACTTATATAAAAGAGTTAGGAGACTAGCAAAACGGGCTCAGTGGGAATGAGAGAAAAAATTAAACAGAAAAAGAAATTTTCTGGTTCTGGGTTTATAAAAAATATCTGCAATGCATGGCATTCCTAAAATGGTATGCTTTTTCCTGGGTTTTGTCTGATTGTTGGAATCCAATTATGACTATACTTAGTGTGTACAAGTATCTTTTGTAATTAGGAGAACGTCCTTGTAATGTGGCCATTCTGTCTCTGAAGAACTTTCAGAAGCAATTGGATGATCAACCTTCACTACTGAAGACGGAATGATGGATTGGACGCACTCTCAAGATCTTTGATTCCATTCTCTGGAAAGTATTGATCCTAATTTTTGCTACATCTATTTTCTGAGGTTGAAGCCAATTACACCACAGCTAAGAAATTCATTTCAGTGTGAGAATCAACAGCAATCACCACAGTCACATAAAATATGTGATAATTACAGCAGACACTGGAATAGTCGTCTTCCTAGTTGTATTATTTGTATTATGCAAATGACAAAAGAAAAACATCAAAAACAGAATCTCTCTATTAACACCGTGAGGACTAATCTTTGCTCCTTTCTATTTGTAAAGAGAATGAAAAAAAAAAAAAAAAAAAAAACCCAAAAAACAGTTTCAGGCCAGGCCAGGGGCTCCTGCCTATAATCTTAGCTCTCTGGGAGGCTGAGGTGGGTGGATAGCTTGAGCTCAGGAGTTCAAGTCCAGCATGAGCAAGAGTGAGACCCAGTCTTTACAAATAGGAAAAACAGAGATTGTGGCGGGTGTCTGTAGCTCCAGCTACTCGGGAGGTTGAGCCAAGATCACTTGAGCCCATGACTTTGAGGTTGCTGTGAGCTATGATCAGGCCACAGCACTGTACCCAGAGCAACAGAATAAGACTTTGTCTCAAAAATAATATATAGTTTTATTTAATTCTCTCAAAAAAGTGACATGTTAGAAGTAATCCATAATCTATGGAAGATAAGCAGGCGTTAATAATTAATTAACTTTATGAAAATAGCTTAGGAAGGGCTCCGCCTGTGGCTCAAAGGAGTAGTGCACTGGCCCCATATGCCGGAGGTGGCAGGTTCAAGCCCAGCCTAGGCCAAAAACTACAAAAAAAAGAAAAAGAAAATAGTTTAGGAAAAGTCAATGGAATTAATATCTCATTTAAATGTACATTATTTATTTTTAATGTACATTATTAATTTTACATTAAATGTAAATTTTATTTTGGCAAATATAGTAAAATTCAGCCTTACTCTTCAAGTATATAAATATTCAAGTGAATAGTTGTTAATGTTCTTTATAGCTGTCAAGATAATAGTATATCTAGCTGAAGGAAGAACAAACAGAAAAAAAGGGCAGCACCTGTGGCTCAGTGAGTAGGGAGCCTGCCCCATATACCAAAGGTGGCAGGTTTGAACCCAACCCTGGCCAAACTGCAAAAAAAAATTTCTGGGTGTTGTGGTGGGTGCCTGTAGTCCCAGCTACTTGGAAGGCTGAGGCAAGAGAATCACCTAAGCCCAAGAGCTGGAGGTTGCTGTGAGCTGTGACACCAAGGCACCCTACTGAGGGTGACAAAGTGAGACTCGGTCTCTAAAAATAAAAAAAGAAAAAAACACTCTCTGAGGCCAATATTTATTTCTTTACTTATTATCAGAAATTGTGAAGCCATCATCCCAAAAGGTTGGCTTGGTATCTATGAAGGATTTGGAATCATGATAGAAGGTCACCAGTTACTGGTTGCTTCAGAACCTGTGTGTCCTTCCTTATTTCTGAAGAAAGAGAGAATGAGTGTGTGTCTATGTGTGTGGTGGTGATGGAGGGCAGGGGTGGAAGAGAAGGTATTTTCACACATGCCATGAGGCTTTTTTCTCTTCTATGTCTGTAACTTCATTGTTAGTATCTTTAGGGCCTTCACAAACCCTTCAGAGCCCAGCAGCACAGTTTCTCTTGGCCATTCAATGAGTTAAGGAAAGGAGTCATTTCTCCTCATCCATGTCAAAGCTTTTTTTTAATGCATCAGAAACTTAAAGAGTACATTTAACGAAAGTGCTTTTTATATGGTTTAAGGTTTAAGGAAATGAGGACTGGCCCTCACATTCTTAATCAAACACAAAGGCTACTTTTCTATTCTCTCACTCAACAACAATCAACACAGAGTTTTGTGACCAAATGCTTGTTTGTTTGTGTGTGTGTGTTTTTTTTTTTTTTTCCCTTCACACACTAAGCAAGCGGGCAACTCTGTAGCAGACACCAGCTGGGTGTCCTTTAATTCAGTTCTGACACAATCTACCTATCTGACATAGTGTCAGATCCCACAGGTTGAAGTTCCACAAGAATGACATCTCCTCAGATATCAGCTGCACATCCAGGCCTCTGGAACTTTTGACCAACTGATAAGCTTCAGGTTGGAGTTATCATGACTACTCCCTCTTTAGGTTATTAATTTGCTTGAGTGGTGCAGAGAACTTAGGAAAACACTGATGTTTACTGGTTTTATTACAAAGTTTATTACAAAGAACACAGATGAAAAGATTTATATGTCAGGGTATGAGGAAGGGAAACAGAGCTTCCATGCTCTTTCTGACACATCACCCTCCAGCAACCTCCACCTGTTCTAGGAACCTCCACATGTTTGGTAGCCCAGAAGCTCTCAGAACCCATCTCTTTTAGGTTTTTTATGAAGGTTTCAGTACATAGGCATGATTGATTAAATCACTGGCTGTTGTTGATCAATTTAACAGTTAGCTTCTCTCCTCTTCCTGGAGGTTGGGCCTGGGCTAAAAGCTCCAATCTGCTCTTCCTGCTTGATCTTGCTGGTGACCTGCCCCTATCCTAAAGTGAGCAGTCACCAGTCAACTCATCACCATACTAAAGGACATCATTTAGGAGAGTCTAAGAATTTTAGGAGTTGTATACCAAGAAAAGGTGTAGAAGACAAAACATATATTTCACCATATCTTAAGTCTTTATTCCCTTCAAGTGGAAAATAAAATCACAAAATTGTACATTTGGAAGGCAAATGAAAAAGCATCCTAACATCTTACAGAGGACCCGAGTAAGCCTGGGGAGGCAGAATGTTGTGACATCATTGAGGGATGGTAGATGGCAAAGACAAGAACAGCCTTCTGATTCAGAGACCCTACTCTTTCACCAAGCTCTGACCCAATCTGATGAGTATAAAGCTCAAAGACCTTTTAAGTAAAATCCAACTATGTAATAAATGTATTTATTTATGTACTTTATTCATTTATATATTTATTTCTATTTTATTTGAAGATGCCTGGAAATATATTTTGTGTAATTATTAATTACATGTATATCCTCTGTGAAAACTGCATTTTACTAAAATTTTAAAAACTATCTGAAAGATCCAACTTTTATTATTCAAGTAATAATTATTAAGCTTGAGGACTACCTAGCTGTTTATTTTTGTTTATAACTCCTGAGGTCTGCTATTATAAAAAATGTTGGGTATCATTAATCTAACATTATTGTTATCACTATTTTCAAAATTAGTGATATATAAAAATTTTTAAAAATAATACAAACAGTACTTTGGGAAGTACTATAATAAATAATGGGTCAAAATTGAGAAAATAAATCTATAATGCTTTCTTCTAATATCTGGCAGATTATCATAGTGACAGAATTATTACAATAAAATTATAACTTCTATTTTGTGCTGCTGAAGAGCTAATATTTTTCTTTGTTGTGTGTGTGTGTGTCAATTTTACCTTCTTAACATACATGAAATGCTTTATACCATTAAAATATAGATTTTTTTTGTTGTTGAGGATTCATTGAGGGTACAAGAAACTAGGTTACATTGATTGCATTTTTTAGGTAAAGTCCCTCTTATAACTGTGTCTTGCCCAAAAAGGTGTGTCACATACTGAGATCCCCCTCCCCCTCCCTTTTTCCCTCTCTCTGCTCTCCCCTTCCCCCCCTCCCCACCAGGTACTAGGTCATTAATTGTCATCATAGGATATTTGAGTACATAGGATTCATGCTCCTCCATTCTTGTGATGCTTTAGTAAGAATAATGTGTTCCACTTCCATCCAGGTTAATACAAAGGATGTAAAGTCTCCATCTTTTTAATGGCTGAATAGTATTCCATGGTATACATATACCACAGCTTGTTAATCTATTCCTGGGTTGGTGGACATTTAGACCGTTTCCACATTTTGTCTATTATAAATTGAGCTGTGATAAACCACAAAAGAGGTAAAGGACATCTATAAAGTTACTTATGAAACCCTAAGAAAAGAAAGAGCAGAGGAGGGCAGCACCTGTGGCTTAAAGGAGTAGGGCACTGGCCCCATATGCTGGAGGTGGTGGGTTCAAACCCAGCCCAGCCCCCCCCCCCCAAAAAAAAGAGCAGATGATATTAACAAATGGAAGAACATACCATCCTCATGACTGGGAAGAATCAACATTGTTAAAATGTCTATACTTCCTGAAGCAATCTACAAATTTAATGCCATTCCTATTAAAGTACCAATGTTGTACTTTCAAGACTTGGAAAAAATAATTCTTCATTTTGTCTGGAACCAGAAAAAAACCTTGTATAACTAAGGCAGTTCTTAGTAATAAAAATAAATCCAGGGGCATCAGCACCCCAGATTTAGGCTATACTACAAGGCCATAGTGGTCAAGGCAGCATGGTACTTGCACAAAAATAGAGACATAGACATTTAGAATCAAATAGAAAACAAGGAAATGAAACTAACATCTTACAACCACCTAATCTTCAATAAAACAAACAAGAACATGCACTGGGGGGAAAGACTCCCTATTCAATAAATGGTGCTGGGAGAACTGGATATCCACATGTAAAAGACTGAAACTGGCCCCACACCTTTAAATTAAAAGATAAAAATCCTCAAAGCATAGGAAAAATGCTGGAAGATATTTGCCTGGGGAAAGACTTTATGAAGAAGATGTGGCAATTGCAATATCAACAAAAATAAACAAATGGGACTTAATTAAACTGAAAAGCTTCTGTACAGCCAAGGAGACAACTATCAAAGCAAATAGACAACCTACACATGGGAAAGAATATTTTCATATTTGAATGAGACAAAAGCTTGATAAGTAGGATCTATAGAGAATTCAAATTAATCCACATGAAAAAAAGCCAAAAACCCCATATATTAATGAGCAAGAGACATGAATAGACCTTCTTTAAAGAAGACAGATGAATGGCTATAAAACATATGAAAAAATGCTCATCATCCCTAATTATTAGAGAAATGTATTAATAAATCAAAACCACCCTGAGATATCATCTAACCCCAGCGAGAATGGCCCACATCACAAAAATTGCAAAACTGCAGATACTGGCATGGATGTGGAAAGAAAGGAACACTTTTACACTGCTGATGGGACTGCAAACTAATACAATCTTTTTGGAAGGAAGTATGGAGAACCCTTAAAGAAGTCAAGCTAGACCTCCCATTTGATCCTGCAATCCTGGGCATCTACCCAGAAGGGAAAAAAGTCCCTTTGTCATAAGGACATTTGCACTAGATTGTTTATCGTGGATAAATTTATAATGCCAAAATGTGGAAACAGCCTAAATGCCCACCAACAGAGGAATGGATTAACAAGCTGTGGTATATGTATACCATGGAATATTCAGCCATTAAAAAAGATGGAGACTTTACATCCTTTGTATTAACCTGGATGGACACCTTATTCTTAGTAAAGTATCACAAGAATGGAGAAGCATGAATCCTATGTATTCAATTTTGATATAAGGACAGTTTATGACTTAGTACATAGTCAGGTATGGGGGAATGGGAGAACAAAGAGAGAGAAAAGTAGGGGATGGAGGAAAGGAAGAGCATAGATAGGGAAGGAGGGAGGCAGGTGGGAGAAGGGAGTAGCAGACAGAAGGAAGGAGGGAAGAGGTGGTGTCTCAGTGTGTGACATGCCTTTTGGGCACAAGACACAATTGTAAGAGGGACTTTACCTAACAAATGCAATCAGTGTAACCTGGTTTCTTGTACCCTCAACAAATCCCCAACAATTAAAAAAAATAATAATAAAAGAAAGAAAACCACACTAGGTGGATAGCCAGGAAAATGGAAATGACATTTCCACAAGGCACCACACAGAGGATGTAAGTGCTGATAAAGGACCAGGCAAAGATGAAGGCTCTGAGGATTGAGTTGCAGCAGGAAAGGTAATATCTATTGAGTCCCCAAATGAGATTTTTTTTTAGAAAATGAGATGAACTGTCACCAAGAGCCACGACATTAGTCAGATAGTAACAATGAGCTTCAAATCCAAGTGAAACAGCTAAGGATAAGAATAGAAGACCAAGGATGATGTAGTGAAAGCCAAGAGGAGAGGGAAGAAAGGTTGAAAAGTAATCTGGGACTGGAGAACGTGACCCAGTGCTTGCATTTCTTTAATTACCTTGTGAGTATTTCAGGAGCCATGTGAAGCTATAAATGAATGTGAGGGGTGGCAAATAATCGAACTCAAATGGCAAGCCAGGTGTGTTTTGAAATACAGGAACATATATTCCATGCCATAAAAATAGTCCAATAGTTAGAGATCCACCTAAGTAAGTTTAAGAAAAAAAAATTATGACAATTATGAAAATTATGACAATTTGAGCTGTATGAAAATAAAAATGAGCTACTCTTTCAACTCCAAACTTTAATGCTAGAGAAGGAGATATATAGCCACTTGTTGAGACAATCAATAAATCAATTTTTAAACATTTTTAAAGGATGCATTTAACAAATTCTGAAGTATCCTTTGATCTTGGGCTTCTGTGACACTAGATGTTATTCATTTTTTTTTTTTCATAAGATTGTGTCATGTGATGAGATGGTACAGAGAAAAAACAGAGCTCTTATTATTATGTACAACAATATTGTAGGAAAAGAGTTCTTATCATAATATACAACAATATTGTGTATATGATAATAAGAACTCTATTAACTTGTTAAAATTGATAAATTTTTAACATGATAAAAATTGTGAGATAACACATTTTAGGAAAGTGTGGCTCAATATGAATAGAGAGTATGATGCTATTGATCTACTATAAAGAAGAACAGAAAAACTAAAGAAAAAAGTGCATGGGATAATCGAGGTTTGATCTTCTCACAGAAGAAGACTGAAATCATTGGCTTGTGGCAAAAAATATAAAGAATTTACTTGTCTTGTTATTGAATGTATTGCTTGTCAATTATGCATTTGGTATCTATGAAGTGATAGTTTTAAACACACATTCCTACAAATTCTAAATGTAAAATTTATATAAGGAGTATAATTAACAGAAAACATTCTTAATATACATACCAAAAATTTTGTTATGACCATAAAAATTTTCATTAGAGAAAAGATATTCAATAAAAATATAAACAGGTATAAAATGAATTATGAAATATAATAAAATGTTTTAAAACAGGTTACCGAATATAACTACTTATTAGAAAAGAATAATTCAAAATATTTATCAGATATTTATGACATAATTTTAGTAGGATGCTCTATATTCATATTTGGCCTCTAATAGCTAATAAATTAAAGCACCATAATAATGATTCAAATAATTTCTTTATTTTGAACAAAATTAATTATCATGCAGATTTTTCAACTCTATAAAGCAGTAACATCCTGATATTTTCATTTTCTTTCATATACATAGCATTCATTATTAAACAAGAGTACTGTGTTATGATTAAATAAATGAGATAATGATACTGAGCTAATTAACATTAACTATTACTTCAATATTTAATTTTTTTGTGTTAGGAACACTTAAAATAGACTCTTCTAAGCAGTTTTTCAAGAATACTAACTATATTATTACCAACTATAGTCACCGTGCTGTACAATAGATCACTTGAACTTATTTCTTCTACCTAAATAAATTTTGTATCCTTTGATTAACATCTCCACAACACTACCCCCATAATCACCATTGGTAACCACCATGACACTCTCTAGTTTTGTGAGTGGAACATTTTTAGATTCCACATGTACTTGAGATCATCCAGTATTTTTCTAAACATGGTTGGCATTTCATTTAATGTATTTCAGGTTCATCTACGTGGTTGTAGATGACAAAATTTATTTCCTTTTTGAAGACTTAGTTGTATTTCATTATGTACATATACCACATTTTTTATCTATTCATGGGCCAATGGACACTTAGGTTGAAGCCATGTCTTGGCTACTGTGAATAGGGCTGTGAGGAACATGGGAGTACAGACATGTCTTCATTCTTTGAAAGTACAGTTAATAGTACAATTGCTGGATCACATAAGAGTTCTTTTTATAATTGTTTTATATAATGTTTTCCATAACAGCAGTACTAATTTATATTCACACTAACAGTGTACCAGAGTTCCCTTTTCTACATATCCTCTCTAAAGCTATAACCATTCTAACAGGTGTTAGGTGATATCTCAATAGCCATTCTACAATGTATATATATTTCAAAACAACATGTTGTATATGATAAATCTACTATGTATACCACTTCTATTTTCCAATTTAAAAAATAAATTAAAAAAAAAAAAACAACAGAAAAAACACAAGGTGATGCATCTTAACTTCTTGGCATGTTGCCTGTCATGGAGTAAGTACTAATTAATGTTTATTGCTTAGAGTTGAAGTTCAAAATTCCTTAATAAATGCTTCAATCATTGAAAAAGCTTACATTTAAAAAGGTAGAAGTTAAATATTAATAATATAATAATTGGGTGTATTTCTTGAAGTTCTACTTAAGCAATGAATATTCAAAGGCAGAGTAAAACTCAGTATTTTTTATATAAAGGGGATTATTTCCATCTGTTGATTAAATATAAAGATGCATGTTATATTGAATGGTACTTTTCAAAAAATAAGAACTGTAAGAAAATAGCATATATCTGGCACAGAAACTATAGTCTATCTAGTATAATTTTTCATAATTAGAGTTTTATAGTATTTTGGTTTCCTGATTATAAATTGAATTATTTTATTATAGAAAAGAATAATGATGACAACAGTAATTACTATTTGTTGAGTCATCTTCCTTCTGCCAAATAATGTATTAGGTATCCTCTACATAATACAGGTATTATTTAATTTAACCCTCACCATCATTTTCCTAGGCAGAATTTTTATCTACATTTAATGTAAAAGGGAACTAGGCCCTGAGAGTTATGTGACTTGCCCATGGTCACACATATTCAATGACTTACATAAGATTAAATTTGACTCTGACATTGAGCCCCCTAATAACGTTAATAGAGTTCTTATTATTACTGGAGTACAGAACAAATACAGGGTTGATTGCATGAGATGACTATCAGATTGAGTCGGGCTCCCTGATTATAAAGTCATGGAGGTCCATGCCACAAAGCCAAGTAGTCAACAACTGTGGTATGTATTATTCTATAAACAATAATTTATATTGTTGCCATTTGGTAACAATAAAATCTAGATCAATGCACTCTGAAATAACATGTTTGCTTTCATAGTAGTGGGCAAAATGAGTATGCATAATACAAATTTCTATATTGTTATACCATTTCCCCCCAAATGAGGAGTCAATAGGGTACTCACAGCTCAAAAATCTAAAAAAAAAACCTTAGAAATTGTTGGAAAAATAATTGAAACACAGAAGTCCTCAACAATTTATTTTTAGGACATATTATGATTTATTGAATTGAAAACAAGCAAGAAAATTTTTTTCTGAATGTTTTCACAGATGGCAGTCACCAAGGATACCAAATAATTGTAAGAATACTTAAATTTTAGAAAACAGAATTAATACACTACTCTAAAATCTTTGCAGGCATTAGATGGAAAATTCAATAAAGCATTCAGTAACATAAATATACAAGGAAAGAGAAAGAGAGATAGAAACTCGAATTAATTGAATTGTTTGGGTTGGAATATTTATTGATAAAGTTATTGAGTTAGAAAGAAATTTAATAACATTTTAGTCCCTGTGGACTTAAGAAAAAGAACATACCAGCAGAGTATTAAGAAATACTTATTCAACAAAATGGACAAATACCTATATGTAGTTTGAAAATAAAATACAATGTGAACTATAATTCTATTATGAACACTTTATATAATTTTAAATTTAATAGTTTTTCCTTCATAGAACAACCAACAACATCAAAAATTAAAAAGCATTTAGCTAGATAATATGTGTAAATCACGTAGATAGGTCATAATACATAAGAAATAGATTATTATATATTTTTTCTTATGCTTATTATTTATATATAATTCGATAATTAATATAACTTCTGGTTAACTGAACTTTCTTCATTTTATTGTTTTTTTTGTTTATCATCATAATGCACTGACTTCATCACAGAACGTAGCACAGTGGTTTTCAAGTTATAATGATTTTCACATCTAAGGACAAGGTGCTCTAGGATGGCATTTTAGTTATTTTGCAATTTGCTAAATTATTCAAAGTTTCATCTTTAAAATCTGTTGTCACTAGAGAAGTTAACACATTGGTCCTTCAGAAATTACCTGTGAGTCTCTGCAAGTGTTTATACTAATTACTCCTATTGTCCTCTTTCCCTTCTGTACTCCACCCTGCTCTGCTTTGTATCCTAAGCCTGATCATCTCACACCATAGATTGCATCCGCAGAACTGCTTGGTTTTCCAACCTTGTCTGGCACCAGCAGGGGAAGGGAAGACGGTAGTGAATGAGGTCAGGGTATTTAGTCTTCCCGGGAGCTGCTTTCTTCCTAGCTACAGCACCTTCTCCTACAGCTGGTGGTCTCTCCAGATACACTGCATTCTCTCTGCTGTTCCCTGCAAGATTTCCACTATAATTACTCCCTAGGTGCCTCACCATCATTTTTGGTTCACTTAACTCTGCCTTCTTTAAATCATTTTTAGTAAAATTATTTTGAGTCTGCCATCTGTTTTCTGCCACCACCCTAACTGATACAATAACTGGTATCATGAGTGGGATCCTGGGATTGCTTTGCTCTTATGTATTTGAGCAGATGGATAACCTCATTGTCGGGATAAATGGAACATTGTAATCTGTGATAGAGTGGCATCACAATTTTCAAATTTCTCACTAGAATGATGGGAAATAAATTACTGATCCAGGACAAGCATTGAGTGATTAGTTGTCTTTGGCACTTAGTGGATATGGGGAAAAAAATGATGATTACAAAGGTTATGAAATAGGGCAAAACTGCTTCTGACTATTTCAGAGACAAATATATATTTAAAATTATGAATTCACAATTCATGTCACAAGTGGAGATCCAGAAAATCTTAATGTCAGTCTTAAAATAACCTCTCACTTGGGGTAGCATAGGGCAGACATGCCTGAGGACGAAGCCTGAGCCCTAATTGTAAGGGAAGCAGAAATGGCAACTTTCGTGAAATGTGCGGCTTGTCAAATTGCTTATGCTAAGGAAGAAAACTTGGTGGGAAGGAGTGAAACCATGATATTAGGACCAAAGCAAACAAAGCTGAGATTTGGAACGCAAAAGTCCTCTCGAATTGCTCTTATTAGTGGAAGCAGCTCCTGTCTTTTATTTCAAGGAACCAACCCTCCTTGCAATGGAACAGTATGCTGATTTTTCTCAGGATCCATCTTCTCCATCCTTCTTTGCCCCTAGTCTTGTCATGAAAGTTAAAGCTAGGTGTTAAATAGAGAGAAAAATGCAAAATACCCCTCCAAACGGAGAAACCATATACACTCTTGCCAATTTTATTTGGCAAAAGCTGCAAAGGAGTGTTGGGAAATGACCTAAGGATGACACATCAAGAGTAAGGAATTATAACACTGGGCGAGGCCAAAGCTATCGATGTAAGAATATTTACCTAGAATTCTGGTTAAAATATGAGATACAACAGCTATATATGTAAGGTTAAAACTTAATCAAGTCATCATTGGCTCCTCACCTAGTCCTAGACTTAACTCGGTTTGCAGACCTGAAATGCGTGAACTGAAAAGAGGTCTGGTTACTTTGACAAACTTAATGTAGCAGTAAGTTAATATGTCCTCCCCAAGCCTTCTCCCCAAGGATTCACCTTTATCAGAGTGAATCAGCTCTGGAAAAGAGTGACATATCTAGACTTTCTATACAATCTAAGATTTGGTTAAGATGATAACAGCATTAATATTACCTTGCAAAGATATAGTGCCTATAAGCATGACTTTTTATTTCTTCTGTGTTGGGAATACATTCGTTTTAAATTAAAGAAAGGACAAAAATATTAATATAAACTAAGTGAATAATATTAATATAAGAGAATAGAATATGAATGGTATTTCCTTTGATCCATTTGCTGTCCTTCTTCCTTTTTAAAAAATTATTTTGATAGATTTAGGGGTTACATGTGTTTTTTGTTACAGGGATGAAGTGAATAGTGCTGTCCCTTTTCTGTTGTGTACCTCATTACCTCTGGGTCAACATGCTTTGCTGTTGCTAGTCTCACAGTG
This sequence comes from Loris lydekkerianus, assembly GCA_963574355.1. Taxonomy (NCBI): domain Eukaryota; kingdom Metazoa; phylum Chordata; class Mammalia; order Primates; family Lorisidae; genus Loris; species Loris lydekkerianus. Next base: position 30,689 of record CAUYPK010051350.1, on the reverse strand, counting down.
CTTCACCATTCCATTTTTATTTTCTTAACCCATGTATACATGTTTACATGTGTGTCTTTCCACAAGTCTTTCTAGTTAGATCTTTAAAAAAAAACAACTATCAAGTCAATTAATCCATTTTTTTCCTTTTTTAAGCTGTGCTTTTTGTATAATATCAAAAAACTCTCTGCCTAGTAGAAAGACAAAAATATTTTTTCTATGGATTTTTATGGAAATTGTATAGTTTTAAACTTTATATTTAAAAATATGATATATTTTTAGTTAATTTAGTATCCAGTGTGAGGTGTACATCAAGGTCAATTTTATTGTCAATGGGGATCCAATTGTTCTAGGAATATTTGTTGAAAAACTATCTTTTATACTACTTTTTTGGTAGGGTAAAAACCTTACAAAAACTTAAATTACTCTTTCTTGTATTTTTCAGTATTTTTGTCACATATGCTATATATGCTATCAAAACACAATATATTATCATTCATTTTTCCTTTAGTAAAACCCTGTAGATTGTGCAATCTGTTTCCTGCCAGGAATCTGATACTTTGTCGGAAGATTTCCTTTTGTCTAAGACTGTTCTGTCCATACATTAGTCACTAGATATATATGACTGGTTAGGTAAAATTAAAATTTGCTTTCTCACAAATTATAATTATACTAGGCACATCTCAGTTATACCAGGCACATTTCAATTGCTGAATAGCCACAAGTGGTCACTTCATCATATAATACAGAATACACCCTTTCCATTGTCTCAGAAGTGTTGTTGGTCAGCCCTGTTATGAGAAATGTTTGTGCTCATATATTCTTTGGTATATAAAGCCTTATTAAGTATCATTGTCTTTGCATTGATTTATAGTAACTCTACTAAGTGATAAATTTAGAATATGTTTGAATATGATATTTTGGTGATATTTTTAGCTTATTTTAGAATTGGTAGATAGTAGCCATCATTAAATTTCCATAAGAAACACACCGGGGACTTCACAGTGGCAAATGATGTTTTCAAATCTATTGGTATTTCTTAAAATGCTTTATATTTCTCATGGATGTGAGAATTTTTTTAATTATATCTATTTAACTTCATTATTTAGAGAAAATAATTTTTGAAAGTATCTTTTGCCTTGTGGAGTTTCTGTATCTCATATAAGATTCACAGTGATGAATTGACAATTGTCAGTAACAAAAACACCTAGAAAAAAGAAAATCAATTAAAAGGAAGCTGTATTTCCCGAAAACATAAATAATATATTTCTGTGTTTCCTCTATTTATAAATAATACTTACAATAATTCTAATCATCACTTGAAAAAGGCCAATTTTGATAAGAATATAATTTTAATAAAATAATAAATTCAAAACAATTTCATAAAACAAGTAAAAGAACCCACAGATGGCTTTTATTTTGGAGAAAAATTAAAATTCTGCCTATTGCTTAAAAATTTTAGAAGAGAAGCTTCTATATTTTTTCTATTATTTTAAACTTCAAAATTAAGCCAAATATTTGTAATATTTTTCCTAAAAATAAAAGTTTATTCTTATCATAAACTCGGTCAGTAAAGATGAAAAGCTGCTCTATAGTAACTGTGTATAATAATCTGCTATCTATTTTTGCTTCCTTCTTCAAGATCAAATTCATTGTTTAGAGAAACCTTTTCTATGGAAGAATTATTTCAACACAAAAGATTCACCTTAATAAATGACATGTGTGAGTGTGATCATTTTTTAATTATAATAAAACAAATTTGTGGTGTGTTTACTGAGTGTCCAGAATGGTTATTAGGAAGCATGAGGAAATAGCATGTTAGAGGTATTAAGAATTATAAAACAGCCTTTATTTAATATAATATTACACATAAACCTGTGTGGCACAGATAATAACCACAATATAATTTTCAGCATGAATGGATCAATACATTTTTGTGAGAAAAATCTTCACTGAGATGATAAGATTAAAAATGTTCAGAACAAGATATAAGCGGATGGAAGAGAAATAATAAATGATAACAAAAGATAATGTTGAGGACATGAGGGTGGTGTGATATTATGTGGTCTACAAGGAAAAAAAATAGAGGCAAGACAGACAATTCTTCCACCACGTTGTTCATTTTAGTACCCCATTTTAACATATTAAAATGTAACTTGTTATACGTCAGCTTCGAAAAATGACTGTAGAAAATATTCAAAGTATGAAAATCTTTTTGAAGTTAAAATACCAAGAATGTATATCAATATTTTATTTTTTGGTTTCATGTTATTACCAATGGCATGAAAGAGGCTACCAGTACAAAAAATAAGATGAAAAGAATAATAATATTAAACTTGTATTGAGTCCTTAGGATGTACCAAGCACCATGATAAGACTTGAGTTCTAATATTTTATTTAACATTCACAAAATTTTATATGATAGGCAATAATGTAACCTATTCTGTAATCTTATTAATTATAGATGGTATATATATAATATAAAATTTTATATAACAGGCAATAATATGACTTTCTCTGTAAAATCTTATTAATAAATAAAATAAGTTTTGGAACAATTAATTTGCTGATGATTTCATAGATAGTATGTCTTAAAACTGAGAACAAACTCTAGCTCTCTGACAAAAGTCTGTGTATTTAATTGCCTTATGAAGATTTGTTCTTCAAAGTTCAAGTATCACTAATAGAGGAAGTTAACTTCTACACATTTTAAGAGCCTGCATACCCTTTCATTCTGCAATTCAACTTCTGGTAATGCTTCATTAGATATAAGTGAATTTAATGTAGTTAGTTATAATACTGAAAAATATAAGTATCTCAAATGTTAATAGCAAGAAGACTGGTTTAAAGAGTATGATGCAGTTGTATGATATATTAACCAGTTATATTATAATTGAATATGTAAAATATTTGATTCCATGGTAAATGTTACAGAAAAAGTGAATTACCTCTAAATGAGACTAGGGAAAATTTTCTTTTTCATTTTTGTGTGTTTTAATTTGCATCCAAATGTGTACTTGTTTTTAAAAGTAAAAATCAACTACTCAAGCAAGATATCCTCAGATAAGTTCCTTGGATCAGAAGAGATCTAGGACTATTCTGAAATTTTATGCTACATTTCCAATCACTGAGAGTTTGTATACTTTTATGAAGAGAAGGACAATATTTTACATCAAATTCTCAAAGGTGTCCAATATCTCAACTAAGTTTCAGAACTACTAATCCAGATACTACATATGAATGAAATTCATTTAATTTGAATTTCTTTGATTATTATAAACATATATAAAATTTAAGGTAAATTATTAATATTAATACATTGTATATTATCATCAACTACTAAGATAAGCTCATTAGTATGTACAGTCTCAAAGAAGTGGTCAAATTATTTTGTGGCATTGGGTTTCTTAAATATTTATTATAATTATACTTATTTCATCTATATTAATCTATTAATTAGTAAAGTTTATAATAAAAGTATTTTAAATAAATAAACAACACCAGAATAATAAATATACTTAACAGAATTCAGATTTCAGCAAGATTAAAAAATCATGTGTGAATGAGGACACACATAAAACAGACACGAATCTAGTGGTTATAAATCAGAGTTAGATCAAAAAAATGTTGCATTTAGTAAAATCTAAAATATAGGTTGAGTATCCACAATGCTTGGGATTGGAAATGTTTTGAATTTTGGATTTTTTCAGATTTTGGAATATTTGCATATGCCTAATGAGATACCTTTTAAACTTTTGAAATAATTTTTGTGATAAATATCATGTAAAACAAAATATTTCATTTTAAGAAATAAATGTAGCATAGTCTGATAGTTAAAAAAGATTTACTGTACAAGGCTTTTTCTCTGTGTCTAGCATTCTTTTTATTTCTTAAACTGGATCTGTTTGTCATCAATAACCCAGTGTTACAAACAAAATTTAGAGATGTTAAACAATTTTTTATAGTCTCTCAGATGATGGGCAATAGAGCTGGGTTTCACCTACAGATCTCTTCTTCCTAAATCCAGAGAATTTGTCAAAGATGTGTAAGAAATTGACTTCCACACACATCCCCCTAAATATATGTAATATATTACATTGTTAAAGAGATATCAAAGAGGAAATGTCACTAATCTTCATTATCTTTATGCATGTGAACATATTGTGTATGTTAATTAATATTTATCAATAAAAAGGAGAACTAATATAATTTTTATATATTATGTGATCACATAACATTCATATGTCTAATCAAAGATTATTAAATTATTTTAGTGAAATTAGATATTTAAAAGCTTCATCCGTTATTTTCTAAACGTCTTCAGAAACATAAAATGGGTACAATAGAGACCAGCAACCTTACATTCTGCTCATAGTAGAGAAATAATTCAACAGCAACCTGAGAATCACAATGTAAATCCATAGCCTCTATGTAGATTAGTTTTTCTCATGAACAAAAAATAAGGAGTTCTTATAGGTTTAGCATACTAACAGTCATTAACCAATCCTTACAAAACCAAATTCTTTGGACTATCTCAGGGAATTGACAACCCTTTACAGCCTTTAGAAAAAAAATGACTGAACATACTTTTCAGTGTCACATACTCAGTAGGAAGCATGTCCCCTCTTTCTCTGTCCCTAGTTAGAAACATGTTTAAACCTTTCAGGGAAGCAAAACATTTGTGTACCTAATATTTCCATGCAAGCAACCTGCCAGAGATAAAACAAAAACAAAAACAAAACTGAAATATTGACACTGGCAAAAATATTAAATGTTTTATTGAGAATATTGAATCAAACATCGTGGATTCTCTGGTTCCAAGTAAACTACATGCATAAAAAATTTCAATAAGATCTAATTAAAAGAGTTTTATTATTAACAAATAAGTAATTGTTAAAAATAAGTTAGTGAAATGCCCTATGTTTTCATTTAGATTAACAATAATGAAGTTCTATAAGAGTACTGATCTACCTCACCCATAGATAATCCTCCTTAATTATGGTTTCTAAAAAACTGACAGATAACCAATGGCTTGTTGACATTTTTTCCTATGCTACAACGGGATAGAGTGATTGAACAATTGAAACATGCTGCTATGAGAATCTGTGTTTTAGGTTAAAACTAGCTGAAGAATAGTGACTATTATAATTGAATTGGGCAGCTATAAAATTAACCTCTAGAATTATGCTCTAGTGATTCAAGTGCTGTCTGTAATTATGTGAAGTATAAATAAGTGGAATGCATAAATTGATATTAAACTTAGAATAAAAATCCAAGATCAGCGAGAATGGAAATTCATACAACCTGTTTTGGTTATATTGTCAGATGTTAAAAAATAAGAACACACAAGATATTTCTTTTTACGTCCTCATTCTTAACAGGTGATACAGTTATAGGCAATTCATAAAAATATTAGACAAATGATAATTTAAAAGATGAAAAACATAGCCTCAATGGTCAGAAAACACAAAACCATAATTTGATAATATCATCTACTCATTATCATCACAGGAATGCTAAACTTGATAGTCTCACTCATAGTTGGTGAGCCTATGGAGCAAGGGAGACATTTGTGCATTGCTGGTGGAGGCAATGCATATAGTTTTGGAAAACAGCTTGGTATTATCTAATGGTGAATATAAACATGCCAAATAACTTGGTAATTTCATCTCTAGGTAAAAGATATTTTAGACCAGAATGTTAGCAATGGAATTGGTTGTCAGTGATTAGATTTAGTATATTAATTTGACATACAGTAAAAAGAAAAGAACAAAACATCATTTTAAGATTTGAGGCTTGAACATTAATGAACAACTGGCTGGATAGGGTTTTCAGCTGAGATAATGGAGACTACAGGGTGACAGGTCTGTTGGAAGTTGGGGAAGAAATGTTGAATTTGAGATGCCCAATAGAAATTCAAGCAGAGAGGCTTAGATAGGTGATTGGATATGCAAGTCTGAAATTCATAAAAGAGGGCTGGGCTGATGATGGAAATTTGGAGTTGGTGGCTTATAGATGATATTTAAAGTCACGCCACTATCTTAGATCAAGAAAGCAAATGTAGTTAGACAACAAGAGTGATGAAAACCAATACCTGATTAGAATTACAGTTAATGTTAGGGGGAATATAGTACAAAAATAAAAAATTAAACTGATAAGCCATGCATCTCAGCTACTTACCAACTATTATTCTGGAGTGCTACTTTCCTGGCACTCATATATTTCTCTCTCCACAGCCTTCCATCTTCTAGGTACTACCACAACGTTCTTGGGTATTTAAATTCCTCTATTTCTCTTCCTTATTCTTCAGTCTCCCCCTATACCTGTTTTACCATAAATGCTCACATTTTTCAGTCTAAATTAATCGCAAACCCTCAAAAAAATCTCTAATTTCTAATGGATACTAGTACAAATTGCTTAAGTTGAGCCTCATCTATGTCTATGAATTTCCAGTTTTAAAAAAAAGAGAAACAATGAGAAACACATGAACCAACATAAAAAGGGACCATGATATTTTGTTATAGAAGAATATAAATTTAAGCTAAATATAAATTTTAGCTTTCATGAGATTGTGATGCTTAAGAACCACAGTATTATTCCATTTAAATAAATATAGTCACAAAAACTTGGGAATAATAAGGAGAGCCACATTCTTAATGTATGACTAGAGTAGAACACAAGTCTGAAACACATTGTGCAGGAAGCAGGCGCGCTTCCATTTTCTCCTCTCAATTTTCTATTCTGTGTAACACAATTGTTTCATTCTCCTATGTAGTTTTTGAAGCAAGGGCAAAGCAGCTAGTGAGAGCCAAAAGGTAGGCATGCAGGGGTGAATCTACACAGAGGACAGAGATGTCTTTTGTGCTAACAAAGATGTCAAGCTGCCAGTTTCACCAAGCTGAGACTGGCAGAGCTGTGGCAAACTAGGAAAAGTATGTAGCGATTAGGGTATAAGGAGGACAGAGATGATGGCATGTTCTGAGTTTAACTGAAGACAGTTTAGTGAAGGGACTATTTACCTAAATATGGACAGCAAGCAGAAAATCAACAGAGGTGGTGAAACACCCATGGGGTAGAACAATGGGAATGATAACAATCCTTAACCAGAAGGGAACAAAGTGAATGTTGGAATAAACTGACAAAAGCCAGAGTGGTGACTGAAGGGCAGCCTGGGAGGGACTGCAAGGACAGGTAGGATGTGGGAGGGTATGAGGGAAAAGGAATAACATGAATACCCAGACCTATTCCTCCTCTCACCCTCCAATCTCTTCCAATTGCATCTCACGGGTGAGTGTAACTATAAGACAGTAAGGTTATGAGAAGGTACATGAAGAAAAGCCTCTCAGGGCTCAGAGGAGGGGCAGAGTAAAGGCAGAGAATGGATCTGCAGAGCAAAATAGTGTAACTGGCAGCAGCACATCCTTCCATCCATCTAGTATGCTAACCAAGTTTCTACTTCCATAGATTTGACCTTTTAATATTTGCTGTGCATATAAATGCCTGACACACCTTGTTCTGAATGGTCCCATAAATGCCTGAGTTGCCTCACTTTGACCTCCAATCTCCCACATCTCCCTTTCTCCCATCCACCCTTGCCTAAGCCCAGCCAAGAAGAATCCTCCAAGAGGGACATAGTTTTCAAATACAAACCAAAGAATCCAAATTCCTTAACCCCAACCATCTCCTTTACTGGGATCTCTAAGCTGTTGTGACTGTACACTATTCTCCTGCCCCACTTAGGTTGCCTTCTCTATTTCTTCCTGTGGAAACCACAATAAAGTGTCTTGCAACAAGTGCACCCTTTCTGTCTGCTTCAGTGCTTCACTATATGGCTTCTCTATGGTGGGGAATGGCAGACTTCCTACTCTGGAGAACTGTAGGTAATTGTTTGGTGGGTCAAGCTAACTCGATCTTAGATTTAAAAGAACCATTGTGTGAGAATGTTACAGGTGAACAGAACTCAGATAAGGGAGACATGCCACAGGTTTACCACCTCTTTACATTGGTCCAGTTACAAACCACTAAGAACTACAACTTAAACTTTACCCTAGAATTGAAAGCAAGGTAACTTAAATATTTTCTCTCTTAAGTAAAGTAGAGTGAATAAATAAATAAATGGGGAATGCAGAATAAGATAGCAGAGTAAAAACATCTCCTTAGCAGCCACTCATGGTAAGACCAGGGAGAGAATACTGCAGCCACCTCCAACTGGGTTGTCTTGTTCAGAAACATCACTCCAGAGGCACAGTGCCACAGCAGAGAACTCAAGGAGCCAACAAGGAGGTCAAGAGCAATGGAAGACTGGCATTGCTAAAGGGCTAAAGACAGGGAAGGCTTGTCCTGAAGTATTTAGGACTTGGATGCTTACCAGAGCTACTTTGGGAGGGCTTAAATGAGTGAGTGAATTTCAACACCATCTGGCGCCAGGATGAATCACCAGGTGGGGTGGAGCTCTCACCAGTTTGGCTGCTAGCAGAGCATGGCCATTATGGGAGGGTTTCCTGGGAAGAATATCTCACGGAGTCCTAGCACAAGGCTGGCTCTGGCATACCTGCTGAGTTGGGCAGCCATCCGTGGGACGGGGGGTGCTGCTTCCCCCAACAAAGCCACTTTGTGGCCAAGCGACACTGGAAAAGCAAGGCATGTCTCCTAAATACTCTGGCAGGAACTTCAGTGTTCTAACTCGGTGGGAACTGAATGTTAGAGAAGCAACACAGTCCTGATTGAAGGAAAATAAAGCAGGAAGATGGAACTGGGTATACAGCAGAGCCAGCGCACATGTTTTTATATCTCCTAACCCCAGAATGCCACCTGTTGTCCATACAATATATATATATTCAACAACATACTTTGCTGTTGAATTTTTTTCCTTAGTTTGTTTTGTTTTTGTGCTGTTTTGTTGTTGTTGTTGTTGTTGTTTTCATTTTTGCTTTCTTTCATTTTTTGCTATGTTTTTTCTGACCCTTTTATTCTTTCTTGCTTTTCTATTTTTCTCCTTTTCTCTCTCTTTTTGTAGAGATTTTTCTACTTCTCTCATTTTTCCCACATAAATATCTCAAAGAACTAAGATATCTCTTTTTCTACATCTTATATAATTTTATTTTTAATTTTCTTTGTATATTTTTATTAAATTGTTTTTTTTCTTTTTTTCTGATTTGTTTTATTCTATTCCACTCTGAAGTCTGAGCTAAGGTGCCACAGTATTGGCCTGGCACCAATGAGCCCCTGGTCCAGAGTGTTCTTCTAGCTTTAACCTTTGAAAGGACATACTGGTAGGTCCTTATCATAACTATTTTATATTTGGCAGAGTTGGGGTCCTGCATTTGCTCAGGCTGGTAAAGAGTTCCTCAAGAAGGCCAACCAGACTGGCCTTCCAGGATCCTGGAAGTGTAAGTATAGGTCAAAGCACCCTGCTAACACCACCAATACTCCCATCTCTCTCTTCTGTTTTTATGCTCTCTTCATTTCAATTTTTTTCTTTTACTGCCCCCTTCCATTTTTTCTTCCCTTTTTCTTTCTTTTCTCCCCTCTTGCTCCTTACTCTTCTTTTTGCCCTTATATCAAAAGGTGCTTCAATACCTAAGCACAGGGACAGACTAATTTAAAGAGAAAGAGGAAGTGAGAGGGAAAAGTAGAGACAGAACACGAACAAGAAGAAAATACATGAGAAAGAAACAAAAGAAATATTCTGGCAACATGAAAAACTAGAACAGATCTATCCCCACAATGGATTATGAGGTAGCTAACACAAAGGATTCTGCCTATAAGGAAATAATGGAAATGACAGAAAGGTAATTTAAATATGAATGGCAAAAACAATACAGAATAAAAGCAAAAGTTGAAAATAATCAAAAGGAAGTCCAAAAGTAGACCCAAATAAAGAATGCATATGAGGAAATTAGAAATGATACAGCAGAGCTTAAGGAATTGAAAAAGTCAATCAAGGAACTTAAAGATGCAGTAGGAAGTATCAGTAACAGATTAGACCATGGAGAAGAATGTATCTCAGAGCTAGAGGATAACACTCTCAAGTTAACTCAGGCATTTAAAAAGGCAGAAAAGAAGAAAGTTCACTTAGAGAACTGTGGGATTTCATAAAATATTCAAATATACGAACTGAAAAGGAAGAAGAATGTTCCAAAGGAATGAAAGCCCTACTGAAGGATGTCATAAATGAAAATTTCTCAAGCATCACAAAAGCTTTGATACACTTCTTTTAGTGGGATCTCAAACCCTGGGCTGAATCAATGCAAACAGAGCATCTCCATGACACATTATAATTAACCAGTCCAAAATTAAGACAAAAGGGAAAATTCTGCAAACAGCCAGGAGTAAGCTCCAAGTGACGTATGGGGCAGATCCATCAGTGTGACAGTGGACTTTTCAGCTGAAACTTGTCAAGCCAGAAGAGAATAGTAATCTACCTATAACCACCTTCACCTCCTCCTCCTCCTCCTCCTCCTCCTCCTCCTCCTCCTCCTTCTTCTTCTTCTTCTTGTTCTTCTTCTTTTTTTTTAGATAGTCTCAAGTTGTTATTCTGGGTAGAGTGCCGTGGCTTCAGAGCTCATAGCAACCTCAAACTATTGGGCTTAAGCAATTATCTTGTCTCATCCTCCCAAGTATCTGAAACTACAGGCGCCCACCACAGCTCCTGGCTATTTTTTTGTTGCACTTGTCATTGTTGTTTTTTTAGCTGGCCTGGGCTGGGTTCAAACTGGCCAGCCCAGGTGTATGTGGCTGGTGCCCTACCCACTTAGCCACAGGTGCCACTTACCCATAACCTTCTTAAGGAAAATAATTTTAGACTAAGCTTAAAATTCAATGAAGAAATCAAATCTTTTAATGATATGCAAACACTGGGGAAATTCACCACACTACTAACTCTATAGGAAATACTTAGATCTATTGTTCACACTGTCTGCCAGCAAAGTAAGCCAGAAAGACAAAAACTAGCTTCCACAATGGTGCAAAAAATAAAACTAAGCAATGAACTTTCACAAAATAAGATAAATAGAACTCCACCATATTTATCAGTTCTCTCAACAAATGGGGCTTGAATTTCCCATGGATGAGGGACAGGCTGGCTGATTGGATAAAACAACACAAGACAACTTTATACTGTCTTGAAGACACACATCTAACCTTGAAGAACAAAACAAGACTTAGAGTGAAGGGATAGAAAACAATATTTAAGGCAAATTAATATCAGAAGAAAGGAGGGGTGGCACTCTTACTTTCAGATGCAAGTGGATTTAAAGCAACTAAAGTTAAGAAAGACAAAATTGCTCACTTCATACTGGTCAAGGGGACAATACAACAAGGGGACATTTCAATTCTAAATATTTATGCAATTAAATAATTTCAAGTTTATGGAACAAACCTTCATTTTTCTGAACAACATGATATCCTACAACACCATAACTGAGGACTTTAACAAAATTCTGTGAGAACTTATCAGATAGACTAAACAGAAATTAAGCAACAAAACAAGGAACTAATGTGACCCTAGAACAATTGGGCATAATAAACATGTACAGAACATAGCATCCCAGAGCTAATGAATATACATTCTTCTCATCAGCCCATGGATCATACTCCAAAATAGATCATATCACAGGATACAAATCAAACCTCAAAAAAAATTAAAGAGTTAAAATTATACCTTGTATCTTTTCAGACCACTAGGATATAAATGTGGAACTCAACTCCAACAAAAATTTTCTTGCCTACACAAATGCATGGAAACTAAACAACCTTATGCTGAATGACAGTTGGGTCAAGGAAGAGATGAAGGAGAAAATTATTAAATTCCTTGAACATAACAATAATGAAGCCACAAGGTACCCAAACTTGTTGGATACTACAAAAGCAGTTCTAAGAAGAAAATTTATTATATTGGATTCCTATATCTGAAAAACAGAAGGAGAGAACATCAACAATCTAATGAAGCATCTGAAGGAAATCGAAAAGTAAGAAAAACCTAATCCCAAACCCAAAATTAAATCAGAAATAAATAATATTGAAAAGAAAAGAATCATTTAGAAAATTCATGAAACAAATGTTGGTTCTTCAAAAAGATGAGCAACATCAATAAATCTTGGGCCAAATTAACTAGATACAAAAAGCCAAGATCTCTAATAATTTCAATCAGAAAAGAAAAAGGAGAAATAACAAGATACCATAACAATACAAGAGATAATGTCTGACTACTACAAAAAAACTCTATGCCCAGAAATTTGACAATGTAGAAGAAATGGACCATTACCTGGAATCACACCATTGCTTCAGGGTTAACTGGGAAGAAATAGATCTCTTGAACAGCCCAATGTCAAGCACTGAAATTGAAGAAACACTATCAAATCTTCGAAGAAGATCTTGTACCTATACTGCAGAACCTATTACAAAACGTTGAAAAGGGAGGAATTCTCCCCACCATGTTCTATTAAGCAAATATCACCCTAATACCAAAACAAGGACTTAACTAAAAATGAGAACTACAGGCCAATTTCCCTGATTTATACTAATGCAAAACACTCAATAAAATCTTAGTAAATAATTTACAGCTATACATTAAAAAAAATTATACATCATAATCAAGTAGGCTTTATCCCAGGGAGGGATAAAGGTTGGTTTAACATACATAAATCATAAATGTAATTTATCATGTAAGTATAAGCAAAAACAAAGACCACATGATCCTCTCAACAGATGCAGAAAAAGCACTTGACAAAATGTAGCATCCTTTTCAAACAATAACACTTATGAAAATAGGCAGAGAAAGCACATTTCTTAAACTGATTGAAGCTGTCTATGACAAACCGACAGCTAGTATCATACTGAATGGAGTAAAATTAAAAGTATTTCCACTTAGGACTGGAACCAGACAAGGATGTCCTGTATTGCCACCACTATTTAACATAAAGATGGAAATAATAGCCAATGCAATCAGCAAGAGAAGGATATAATGGGCATCCAAATGGGGCTCAGAGGAAGTCAAACTCTCACTCTTTGCCAATGATATGATCTTATTCTTAGAGAACCCCAGAGACTCAACCACAAGACTCTTGGAAGTGATCAAGAAATATAGTTAAGTGTCAGGGTATAAAACTAATGTCCATAAATCCATTGCCTTCATATATTCCAATAACAGCCAAGTTGAGAAGCAAATCAAGGACACAATTCCCTTCACAGTAGCTTCAGAGAAAATCAAATACCTAACAAAAGAGGTGAAGAATAGGCACAAAGAAAATTATGAAACCCTAAGAAAAGAATAGAAGACATTAACAAATGGGAAAACAGACCAGGTTCTTTTCTGGGAAGAATCAAGATTATTAAAATTCTTCTACCCAAAGCAATCTACAGATTCAATGCACTACTCATTAAGATACCAATATCATAAGTTTAAGATTTGGAAAAAACAGTTTTATGTTTTGTATGGAACCAGAAAAATCACTGAATAGCGAAAGTAATTCTTACTAATAAAAACAAAGCCAGGGGCATCACTCTGCCAAACTTTAGGCTATTTTACAAGTCCATAGTAATCAAAACAGCATGGTATTGGCACAAAAATAGAGACATAGACATTTGGAACCAAATAGAAAACCCAGAGATGAAACCATTCTCATATAGCCATCTAACCTTTGATAAGTCAAACAAGAGCACACACTGGGTAAAAGAATCTCTATTCAATAAATGATTCTGGGAGAACTGAATAAGCATATGTAGAAGATTGAAACTGGACCTGCACCTTTCTCCACTTATAAAAATTGACTCAAAGATGGATAAAAGATTTCAATCAAAGACATGAAATGACAAAAATCCTAGAAAAAATGAGGGAAGATCTCTTAAGGATTTTGGCCTGGAGATAGATTTTATGAAGACTTCAATGGCATTTTCAACAACAACAAAAATAAATAAATGAGATTTACCTAAGGTGAAAAGTTTCTGCACAGATAAGTAAATAACAATTAAAGCCAATAGACATTGCCAACCTTCAGAATGGGAAAAGATATTTGCATGTTATATATCTGACAAAGGGTTGATAACTAGAATCTACAGAGAACTCAAATTAATCAACACAAAAAGAGCAAGCAATCCCAGCTATCACTGGGCAAGAGATATAAACAGAACCTTTTCTGAAGAAGACAGATGAATGGCTAACAAACATGAAAAAATGTTCATTGTCCCTAATGATCATAGAAATGCAAATCAAAACAACCCTGAGATATCACCTAACACCAGTGAGAATAACCCACATCACAAATTACCAAAGCTGCAGATGCTGGTGTGGATGTGAAGAGAAGGGAACATTTTTAAACTGTTGGTGAGATTGCGAACTAATATAGCCTCTATAGAAAGAAGTATGAAGAATCCTCAAAGAACTCAAATTAGACTTTTCATTCTTTCAGCAATCACATTACTAGGCATCTACCCAGAAGAAAAAAATCATTTTATCATAAGTCGTTTGTACTAGATTGTTTATTGCAGCTCAATTTACAATCTCCAAGATGTGGAAACAACCTAAATGCCCATCAACCATGGAATGGATTAACAAACAGTGTTATGTACACCATGGAACACTTTTCAGCTATAAAAATAAATGATGACTTTCCATCTTTTGTATTAACCTGGATTGAGATAGAAACACATTCTTCTTAGTAAAATATCACAAGAATGGAAAATCAAGAATCCAGTGTACTCAATACTAATATAAAGCTAGAGGACTATCTAATACATGCTTATATAAGAGAAAAACTCAATTCAATTCATATGGGGGGAGGAGAAAGGAGGGAACGGAGAGAGGGATGAGTGTGCTCTCCCTCAGTGGGCACAAGATAAGGGTATAATGGCACACCTCTGGATAGGGGACATTACTACAGGGACTCTTCCTAACAAATGCAAAGATTGTTACCTAATTCCTTTTACCTTCATATTAATCTGAAATAAAGAGAAAAAGAAAGTTGAACTATGAATAAATAAAGAAAAAAAGAAAGAAAGAAAAATGTAAAAAAACAGCAATAAAAAAGAAAGAAAGAAAGAAAGAAAGAAAGAAAGAAAGAAAGAAAGAAAGAAAGAAAGAAAGAAAGAAAGAAAGAAAGAAATGTACTTACACCACAAGCCTCTGATAACCTGATAAGAAGAGCTGGCCCAGAGCTGCACCTTCTTGGCACCCAGATAAGAAAGACTTGTCTGTTAAGCCAGCTGCTCTGCAGCCTGACATAAAAAGAACTGCCTCCCTCCCTAATGCTGCTGACATCTGTTTGGATATCAGTCCACTTATATCCCAAGCATAAATAAACTTTGCTACATGTTTGTTACATTTGGCCTCATGTGTTTTGATCCGGCCCTCATTTTACCTCTCAGTAATAAGCTATCTTTCTAATGGCAATCTATTGGCAGATCTATTAATCTGTTAACCTTGATATACTCCCAACTTTTAATGAGTTTACACATCTTTCAAAAAACAACTCAAAATGGATTAGAAACTTTAATGTAAATACTAAAACTATAAAACTTTTAGAAAAAAAATGTAGAAGAAAATCTTTGGCATCCAAGTCTACCTAAGCAAAGAATTCTTAGATTTGACATTAAGAATCTGACCCATAAGATAGAAAAGATAAGCTAAACTTCCTCAAAATGAAAAGTTTTGTTCTCAAAGACTTTGAGGGAAATTAGAAATATTTTGTTCCTAAATGTGGCTTTTTAACATACTGGACTCATTGAGGAAGGTACAATGTCTCTCTGACCTTCCTCACTAACCACTATCAAGAAGAGCTC
Organism: Loris lydekkerianus; assembly: GCA_963574355.1. Taxonomy (NCBI): domain Eukaryota; kingdom Metazoa; phylum Chordata; class Mammalia; order Primates; family Lorisidae; genus Loris; species Loris lydekkerianus. The sequence goes on along the minus strand of CAUYPK010051350.1, from coordinate 14,933 downwards.
CCCTCAAATCTCTGAAGTTTCTTTATCTGCCTGAGATTCAGACCCATCTAAGATAAAAATTTTTTTTTCTTTCCTTCATTATAAGGCCAAATATGTGACTATGTGACTGTGCTTGAATAGACTCTTTCAGAAGATACATCCCATCTCTCAGACTCATTTAAATTCCCAAGATAACTATTTACCAGTTAATCTTTGGTCTCCATCCATTTATTCTCTTTAGTAATCTTTTAATGCCCCTGAAGAGAATTCCTCTTTTCTCTCTGACATAACCCATTTTACCAGAAAGGCATATAAATCTCTGTACCCCCTTGAAGAGTTAAATCTTCATTTCCTGGGGGTTCCCATGTATAAATATTAAAATATTTTTTCGTTCATTAAGCAGGTTCATTATGAGTTGATTTTCCAGACTTTCCAAAGGCAAAGTGGAAGTTTCCCTTTACCTTAACAACTCTCTTCATGTTAGGTTGACAGTTAGGATGTTAGGCTTTCCCGAGGGATCAGGGGCAGGTGCCCTGACTTGGTATTCCCCCACCTTAATCCTACTCCAAGAGACTGCCGTCCTTGGGAGAAGGGAACACCCTAGCAATTTATCAAGCATAACTTAGCATTCCAATTGCAAAAGGGTACAGAGGACTCCAGGCCAACCAGCCAAGGGGCACAGGCACAACAGAATCTGGAATGTGACTTAGGGCAACCTAAGGCTAATTATCATCTTATTAATTACCCATGCAAGTGGTTTCATGGTGATGGTGATGTCTGAACCACAAGAAAGGCCCATTCCAGATAGTATAAAAACAAGACCCAGACCACAACCAAATCCTTTTCTTTTGCTATGATAAGGGGTCTGGTCTTCATATGTGGCAGGTGTATCTTGGTCTTCTCAATAAATTTCACTTCATGCTTGCCTAACTTTGGTGTGTTTGGTCCTTCTTCAGCAAAGATCACATAAGAACCAAAAACAAGATTGCCCAACTCAACATTTATAATATGAAAAGACAAGCTACAGGCTGAAAGAAAATATTTTCAAACCACTATATTTAACAAAGGACCAGTATCTAGACTATGTAAAGAGCTCCAGTGTTCCTCAATTCATTTTATATCCGCTGGTCTCAACTCCATCATACATCCAAGCTACTGTTTGCTAATCGCAGGTGGTACACTTATTAATCCCCTGGCATTACTTCATGTCATAAATAATTTATGAGTTGAGTTTATAAAACCTTATCTCTATTATCTGATTTATTTTTAAAATATCTTCGTTTGTATAGTTTTACATGATATCATCAATAATTAATCATCATTAATGATGTATAAACTAATATAAAATAAATCAATAACAAAATGTGATTACAGGACACCATAAAGCTAAAGTAAAATAAATACTTAGGGAACACTCATTAATTTAATTCATTCCCAGATGCTAATTTGAATAAATGGAAAATAGCTCTCTGTATTTGTTTCACTTTTTAAATTCAACATGCAGCAACATTTGCCAATCCAGTTTTTAAAGATATTTATAAAAACAATAATAGAACCCAGAGGCTTGGCATATAATTTGACTCCCTTTATGGAACTTCTTACCTCAGAATAGCAACACATATTGATTTTGACATGCCAAAAAAGTTTCAGAGAAAGAAATTGGGTTGAAATTGCATTTTCCAGATAACAGTAAAATCCTATGCAAGAATATTAGGTGAACAGTGCAGATGTCCTTAATTCAAAGAATCCTGTCTATGTGCTATAACTGCCAAAGACTCAGCCTCCTGTAAACACAGTTAAAAACAAGTTCTCAGTTGACACTGTCAAAGACGTCTGTTCACTGTAAGTTGCATTATCAGAAAGAACTGTGGAGAGAAGACTCTCTGAAGTATGAACTTTTATCCATTATTAACTACAGCTCAAGTTAATCTTTTTCTTAAGACATTCTATCTTCCCACATGCTCACACTACAAACAGACCAAAAATTTTAAAAAAGCATAGACGTGTCGATTTTCCACTGTAGTGTAATGCCCCTTGGCATCAGAGTTACAAGATACATTACATAAGCACTTCAAGAATTCTTAACAGATGGCTGGAGAAAATGCAAGTATGGATATGGTCTTTACTAGGAAGAATGTGAATGGATGGACTGTTTACCAAGCTAAATACTTATTAATGTCAGTTCTACCTTACAGTATTTAGTACAGCAACAACCAAGTAATATATGCTAGGAAGTGCATGTTAATCTTAGGTAAAGTCAAGTCCACCTCATGAAATTTAAATATATATCCATATAAATATATATATATATATTTATATGGATATATATATAAATAAAATTATAGATATGAACATATTTTAAATGAATTTATAGAATTAAAAAGTTAAAGCTGCATTTGAGTTTTGAATTTTTTTTTTAAATAGGCTTTTGAGTAAGAATGAATTGTGTTAGAGGCTGAAGAGTAGATTTACAGAAGTCTAGCACATTAAATATATTTTAAACATCAACATGGCTTTGGATTTTATACTAAGTAGGCACATGGCAATGTTTTTCTGTTTCCTCTTTAATAATCAAAGTAAGATTTTGTTCAAATATATCTGTTGTTACTTACTTTTTTCCTGTATTTAAATGGAGGGACTTATTTTATACTTAGTTTCTAGTATAAAAAAAAAAATCAGATACTGAATCTAAGAGTCAAAGCATTCTATAATAGTCATACTCTTATTTGACAATGTGAATGTTACTTTCTTTGCATTATTATTATTATTATTATTATTGCTTAATACTTCAATGCAGCAATTCTCTGTTTTCTTTTTTGAATGTATTTATGTATGTTCATTCTTTACGAGGTTTTTATTTCCAGTCCTTATCTTAAACATTGTTATTGTTATTAAATTTTAAGCCTCTTTAATTTTGTAAAGGCAAAAAATGGAAGCCTAATAAACACATGTATATGTAAAAATTTAAAAAAGTTGGACAAGTCTTATATTTGAGTCTTTAATTCATACTGAGTTAATTTTTGTTTATGATGAGGGATAGGAATCCACTCTGATTCTTCTTCATGTGGCTATACAATTTTCCTGGCACCAGTTATTGAATAGTATGTTCTTTCCCCAGTGTATGTTTTTGTCTGCTTTGTCAAAGATCAGTTTGTTGTAGGTATATGGATTTATTTCTGAGCTCTCTAATGCATTCCATCAGTCAATGTGTCTATTTTCATGCCAGTATCATGGCATTTTTCTTGATATAGCCTTGTAGTATAGCTTGAAGTCAGGAAGTGAGATGCTTTCAGTCTTGTTATTTTTGCTCTAGATTGCTTCGGTTATTTGGCTCTTTTTTGGTTTCATATACATTTTAGATTTTTCTAATTCTGTGAAAAATGACATTGGTATTTTGATTGAAGTTGAATTGAAACTATAGATTGCTTTGGGCAATATAGTTATTTTAACAATATTGATTCTTCTGACCCATGTGCGTGAGATAGTTTTTATTAATTTGTGTCATCTATTATTTCTTTCATTAAGAAATAATTTAAGTTTGTTCCTAGATATTTTTATTTTCTTAAAGGATTGTAAATGTGATTACGTTCCTGATTTGGTTTTCATCTTGATCATTGGTGTATAAAAGCCCTAATAATTTTTATATTTTGATGTTGTAACTAGAGACTTTTCAGAATCTATTTGTCAAACCTAAGAGTCTTTTGAAAGAGTCCTTAGGGTTTTCTAGATGTAACATCATATCATTAGAAAACAGATAATTTGACTTCTATTCAACTTTGGATGCCCTTTATTTCTTTCTCATAATTGTTCTGATTGGGACTTCTAGTGCTATGTTGAATAGAAATGGTGAAAGTGGGCATTCTTATTTTGTTCTTGTCTCAGGGTGAATGGTTTCAACTTTTCTCCCTTCAGTATGATGCTGGCTGTGGGTATGTCATATATGGCTTTTATTATTTTGAGGTATGTTTCTTTTATTCCTAGTTAGTTGAGAGTTTTTATCATGAATTATTGGTGGATAATATGAACTTTTTTTTCTGTAGCTATTAAGATGATCCTATGTTTTTTCCAAAATTCTGCTTATGTGGTGAATCACATTTAATGATTTGTGTATGTCAAGCCATCCTTGGATCCTAGGGATAAAGCCCACTTGATCATGATGTGTTAGCCTATTGATATTCTGTTGAGTTTAGTTTGCTAGTATTTTGTTAAGGATTTTTGTGTCTGTTCATCAGAAGTATTGGTTTTTTTTTTTTTTTTATTGTTGCATCACTTCCTGGCTTTGGTATCAGGGTGATATTGATTTTGTAGAATAATTTAGGGAAGATTCCCTCCTTCCCAATCTTTTGGAGCAATATCAATACAATTGACATCAGCTCTTCATTTTAGGTCTGGTAGAATTTTGCAGCAAATTCTTCTATTCCTGATCTTAAAAAAAAAAAATTACTTATTTAGTCTCAGTACTTTCTGTTTTCATATTAAGAAGTTCTATTTCTTCCTGGTTCAATTTTGGGAGGTTGTATGCTTTCAGGGATTCATTTATTTCCTCTAGGTATTCTAATTTGCAAGCATATAGTTGTTTATTATATTTCCTGATGATTTATTTTTATTTCTGTAGTATCAGTTATAATGTCACCTTCACATTTATGATTGTGTTTATTTGGATAATTTCTCTTCTTTTCCTTGTTGGTCTAGCTAGTGGTTTATCAATAGTGTTTATTTATTTGTTTATTTTTTTAGACAAAGTCTCAAGCTGTCATTCTGGGTAGAGTGCCATGGCATCACAGCTCACAGCAACCTCAAACTCTTGGTCTTAAGCAATTCTCTTGCCTCAGCCTCCCAAGTAGCTGGGACTATAGGTATCCGCCACAATGCCCAGCTATTTTTTGGTTGTAGTTTCCATTGTTGTATTAATATGGATGGAGTTAAAGAATGTTCTTCTTAGTAAAGTAGTATAAGAATGAAGCAAGTATTCAATGTGTTCAATACTAACATGAGTCCAATAGATAAAGAAGTACTCACACATAGGAGAGAAAAACACAATTAAATTCAATTGGGAAAAGTGACAGGAAGGAAAGTGGGGAGGGGACGAAAGAGGGGAATTGGTAAGCTCTCACCTAATGGGGGAAATGTAAATTTATGCAGCACAAACCCTGGGTGACAGGTTTAAGTATAACTTGAACTTTATCTAATAAGTGCAAAAAATGTAACATTATCATTTTGTATCCTTAAATTAATCTGAACTACATTAAAAATAAATCTTTTTATATATATATATATATATATATATATATATATATATATATATAAATATATTATTTTTATATTAAATCTTAAACACATAGATCATGTATACATTAATGCATTTATGGGGTACAATGTGTTGATTTCATGTAGAATTAGGGATACTTACATCACACTGGTTAATATATACCTCATCTCATTTACTTAATTATTGTGTTAAGACATTTATACTCTATTCTAATAGATCTGACATGTACACTTCCATTATGCACTATAGGTGTGATCCCACTATTCACCTTCCTAGGTCTGACCTGTCCCCTCCCCTCTAATTCCCCCTCCTCCCTCCATCTTGGGCCATAGTTGTGATCTACTTTTCATATGAAAGTGTGAGTGATTGTGACTGGTTTCATAATAGTACTGAGTACATTGGATATTTTTTCTTCCATTCTTGAGATACTTTACTAAGTAGGATATGATGCAGCTCCATGCATGTAAACGTAAAAGAGGTAAAGTCTCCTTCTTTTTCAAGGCTGCATAATATTCCATGACATACATATACCACAATTTATTAATCCATTCATGGATCAATGGGCACTGGGCTTCTTCTAAGACTTGGCAATTACGAATTGAGCTGCAATGAGCAATCTGGTGAAAATATCTTTGTTGCCAACTGATTTTTGGCCTTTTGGATATACATCTAGTAGAGGAATTTCAGGATCAAACAGCAAGTCTACTTTACATCCCTGAGTATTCTCCATAATTCTTTCCAAAAGGGACGTATTAGCTTGCACTCCCACCAGCAGTGCAGAAGTGTACCCTTTTCTCCACATCCATGCCAACATCTGTAGTTTGGGGACTTTGTTATGTGAGCCATTCTTACTGGAGTTAGATGATATCTCAAAGTGGTTTTGATTTGCATTTCTCTAATGATTAAAGATGATGAGTATTTTTTCATGTTTCTGTAGGCCATGCACCTATCTTCTTCAGAGAAGCTTCTGTTCAAGTCCCTTGCCTGCAATGAAATAGGATTACTTGTTCTTTTCTTATTAATAAGTTTGAGTTCTCTGTGGATTCTGGCTATCAAAACTTTGTGAGAAGCAAAACCTGCAAATATCCTCTTCCATTCTGAGGGCTGTCTGCTTGTTTTACTTATTGTGTTCTTGACAGTGCAGAAGCTTTTTAGTTTGATCAGATCCCAGTAATGCATTTTTGGTGTTGCTTCAATTCCCTGGGGGGTGGGGTGGGGATTCTCCTCATAAGGTATTCTCCCAGGCCATTTTCTTCAAGTGTTTCTCCTAAACTCTCTCCAGGAATCATAATAGTTTCATGTGTGAAGTTTAAATCTTTTATTCAGTGAGAGTCAATTTTTGTTAATGATGAAAGGTGTGGGTCCAGTTTCAGTCTTTGACAAATTACCAGCCAATTCACCCAGCATCATTAGTTAAATAGGGAATCTTTCCCCTGATTTATATTTTTGATAGGCTTATCAAAGATAAAATGACGATGACTGTCTGGGTTCATCTCTTAGTTCTCAATTCTGTTCCATACATCTACCTCTCCATATTTGTGCCAATACCATGCTCTTTTGATCACTATAGATTTATAGTACAGTTTGAGGTCTGGTAGCGTGATTCTTCCTGATTTGTTTTTATTTCTGAGTAATGTCTTGGCTATTCAAGTTTTTTTCTGGCTCCATATAAAACGAAGTATGATTTTTTACAGATCTTTAAAGTATGACAGTGGTGCTTTGATAGGGATTGGATTAAATTTGTAAATTGCTTCCTAGCTATGAGCATGATATGCTTTTCCATTTGTTAACATCTTCAGCTATTTCTTTTCTCAGAGTTTCCTAATTGTCTTTATAGAGATCTTTCACATCCGTTGTTAGGTAAATTCCCAAGTATTTCATCTTCTTTAGTACAACTGTAAAGGGAATAGAGTCATTGACTCTATTTTTGCTTGACTATTATTGGTATATATAAAAGCTACTGATTTGTGAGTGTTGATTTTTTTTATCCTGAGATGCTACTGTATTCCTTGATCACTTTTAAGAGTTTTGTGGTTGAGTCCCTGGGGTTTTCCAGGTATCATATCATCTGTGATGAGTGAACGTTTGATCTCCTCTGAACCTATTTGGAAACACTTGATCACCTTCTCTTGCCTGATTGCCATGGATAAGACTTCCATAACAATGTTAAAAAGCATTTGAGATAATGGACAACCTTGCCTGGTTCCAGATCTGAGTGGAAAGGTATTCAATGTTACTCCGTTCAATATGATATTGGCTGTGGGTTTGCTGTAGATGGCCTCTATCAGTTTAAGAAAAATCCCTTCTTTACCTATTTTCTTAAGTGTTCTGATCATGAAAGGATGTTGGATATTGTCAAAAGCTTTTTCTGCATCAATTGAGAGAAACATATGGTCTTTGTTTTTTAGTTTGTTTATGTGATGTATTATATTTATAGATTTACATATATTGAACCAACCTTGAGACCCTGTGATCAAATCCACTTTGTCATGGTGTATAATTCATTTGATGTGTTGCTGAATTCTTTTTGCTAGGATCTTATTGAATATTTTTGCGTCTATCTTCATTAAACATATTGGTCTATAATTTTTTTTTCTTGTTGGATCTTTTCCTGATTTTGGGATCAGGGTGATATTTGCTTCATAGAATGTGTTGGGAAGTATTTCTTCTTTTTCTATGTCTTGGAAATGGTTAAGTAATATAGGTACTAGTGGGACCACACCTACGGAGCATCTTACAAGGTTACATGCGAAACTTACTAAATGTAGAATATAAATGTTTTAACACAATAACTAAGAAAAAGCCAGAAGGGTATGTTAACAAGTGTGATGAAAATATTTCTAATTGTATATAAAACCAGCTCATGGTACCCCATGATTGCACTAATGTAGGCAGCTATGATTTAATATAAAAAGAAAAGTTTGGTAGAATTCTGATGTGAAGCCAACTGGTCCTGGACTCTTCTTTTTTGGGATGTTTCATATAGTTGATTCTACTTCAGTACTTGATATAGGTGTGTTCAGCATTTCTAATTCTTTCTGATTAAGTCTAGAAAGTTGGTGTGATTCTGAATATTGGTCAATTTCTTTCAAATTTTCAATTTCTGAGAATAAAATTTTTTGTAGTATTCATTAAGAATTTTTTGTATTTCTGAGGTGTCTATAGCTATTTCACATTTGTCATTTCTGATTGATGATACTTTGGACTTCAATTTTCTATTTTTGTTTATGTAGGCCAAAAATTTATCAATTTTGTTGAGTTTTTCAAAAATCCAACTTATTGATTCATTGATCTTTTGAATAATTCTTTTTTGAAATTTCATTTAATTTTGCCCTAATTTTCATTATTTCTTTTCTTCTGCTGGGTTTGTGATTGGAATGTTTTTCCTTTTCCAGTTGCTTAAGATGTCTCATTTAGTTGTTGACTTCCTCTCTTTCCATTCTTTTGAGGAAGGTTTGCAATGCTATAAATTTCCCTCTTACGATTGCCTTTGAAGTATCCACAGTTTCTGATAATTCATGTCTTTATTATTGTTGTGTTCCAAAAGTTTGGTAATTTCCTTCTTAATCTCATGTATGACCCAGCTGTCATTCAGCATAAGGTTATTTAGTTTCCAGCTCTTTGTATGAGTATGCAGATACCTGTTATTGGTGAGTTCAACTTTTATTGCATGATGATCTGAGAAATTACCTGGAATAATTACTATACTTTTAAATTTGATGAGGTTAGACTTGTGACCTAAGATGTGATTAATTTTGGAGCATGTTTCATGGGCTGATGAGAAGAATGTGTATTCCATTTTGTTAGGATAAAATGTTCTATAGATGTCTGTTTATTCAATTGTTGTATGGTGAAATTTAAGTTCCAAAATTCATTAGTTTTTTTTTTTTTTTGGAAGATCTATCCAACACTGGTAAAGGGGTGTTAAAATCTCTGACTATTATGATGCTGGAGATATCAAATTGTTCATGTCTTTTAAGGTCTCCCTTATAAATTGTGAAGCACATAAATGTTAATAATTTACATCTCATCATGTTGAGTGTTTCCATTAACAAATATGAAGTTACCATCCTTATATTTCATTACTTAAGTTGGTTTAAAGTCTAGTGTATCTGCAAATAAAATTACCACCCCTGCTTTTTTCTGATTTCTGTTTGCCTGGATTACAGATGCCTATCCATTTACCCTGAGTCTATATTTATTTTTTAAATTAGGATGAGATTCTTGCATGCAGCAGATATCTGGCCTGAGTTTTTGTATCCAGTCAACCAACCTGTGCCTCTTAAGAGGACAGTTTCAGCCATTCACATTAATTGAGAGTATTAATAAGCCTGATAGCATTTTGTGTCACATTTTTCTAAAGTGCAGTGGACATTTTGAATCTTTTCACTGTAAAAATTGGGTTTTGGTAAAGAATTTCAGAGTGTGTTTACTTTGGTGGTAAAGCATTGTGCTGGTCATTATGGTGTATGGGTCTGAGGATATCCTGAAGAGCTGGTTTAGTTATGGCAAATTTCTTCAATGTGTGTATGTCACTAAAGTATTTAACTTCTCCATCATAAATGTACCTCAATTTAGCAAGATACAGGATCCTGGGCTGAAAGTCGTTTTGTTTTAGGAGACTGAAGGTCAATGACCATCCTCTTCTGGCTTGAAGAGTTTCAGCTGAGAGATCTGCAGTCATTCTAATATTCTTCTCCTTGTAGGTTATGATTTTCTTATGTCTGACTGCTTGCAGGATTTTCTCATTCATATTAACTTTGGTGAAGTCAATTACAATGTGCGTAGAAGATACTTTATTTGGGTTGAGTTATGGCAGGGTTCTGAAACTGTCTCCTATCTGAATTTCAGTATCTCTTGCCATGCTTGGGAAGTTCTCCTCAATTATCTCTTGGAGAAGACCATCTGTGCCTTTTGGCCAACCTCTTCTTCAGGGATTCCTATGAGGTGAATGTTTGCTCTTTTAGAGTGGTCCCACAATTCTCTCATGGAATGATCCAGTTTTGCTCTGTACTTGTCTTCCTCTTTTAGCATTTTGGAGTGTTCAAAAGGTTTGTCTTCAATATCAGAGATTCTTTCTTCTGCCTGCTCCATTCTGCTACTGAGGGATTCTACTGTATTTCTCAGATCTTTGAGTGCTGCAAATTCCTGCCTCAATGTGTCAAAATCTTTGGTGATTTTGTCTTTGAATTCACTGAATTCTTGAGAGAACTTTTGAATTGCTCCTTGAATTTATAATTCCATCTTTATGTCCATTCTGTTAATCTTATTTGCAATTCACATTCTGAATTTGATTTCTGACAGCTCAGCCATTTGTTTATGAATGGGATCTTCTGTTGTGTCTCTTTTGTCATTCCTTGGGGGAGTCGATCTCTTCTAATTATTCATGTTGGCAGAGATTTTCCGCTGATTCTGCTCCATGATTATTTTTCACCATTTGACTAGCGAAGCTGGCAAGGTGAAATTGAATTGAGGGCTCCTGGATTTGTAATTTACCAGCTCTTTCCCAAAGAACTGGGACTTGTGATTGTGGCTTTTCCCTTAGAGCTTTGCAAAGGTCCCATTCAGAACTACTGCCTGAAACTCTGGGCACCTGCTTGGTGTGGGAGGGCTAGATGGCGCTGACTGTTATCCAGCTAGTCTCTGTGTAATCCTAGTGAATAAGTAGCTTTGGGCTCAAATATCATTGGTGGAGATGTACAAACCACTAAGACACCCCTCCCCCAATAGGCAATAACTGGAAGGGGAGAATCCCACACTCCCAGAAAAACACAACCAGGGAACAAACTAGGTGGATCCCCGGGTTATTGACCCAGGTCAAGAGTTACAACCCAATTGTTCCCATTGACACAAGCACCAATCAAGTTGGAGATTTCAAAAGGTCTTCAGGATCTAGGCAGGGGGTCCATTGGCAGCTCAATTTGACCTCAGTGGGAGGGACCTTGAAGGTGGTACCACTGTCAGGGGCGGTGCTGCCACTGTCAGGGGTGGTGCTGCTGGTCTGAGGTACTACAGTGTGGAGGTCACAAGAGCCAGCGGGGAGCTGGAGGGTGTTGCCACTGGCTGCAAGGGTCAGTGGAACCAAGTGGAGAACCAGAAGGTGGAGCTGCTGACCCTCGCCTCAGGCTGTAGAAGCTTGGTGGGAAGCCAGTTGATGGAGTTGCAGCATTGGGGGCCTCAGGAGTTTCAGGGGCTGGGTGGGAGTCACCAGCCACAGGCTTCAAGTCTCAGTAGCTGGCAGGGAGCCATAGGGTGGATTCTCTTGCCATGGGCTGCATGGGTTGCAGGAGCCAGTTGGAACTCATTGGCTGTGAGCCATGGGTCACAGAAGCTGGGTGGAAGTCACTGGCCATGGGCTGTGGGTTGCAGGAACCAGGTGGGAATCACTGGCTAGGGGCTGTGGGTCACAGAAGTCAGGTGAAAGTTGCCAGTCATGGGTCTCAGGTTTCAAGGGCTGGGCAGGAGTCGCTGGTCCTGGGCCATAGGCCTCAGGAGCTGGGCAGGAGTCACCATCTGTGGGCTACATGGGTCACAAGAGTCCAGTGGGGAGTTGAGCCACCTATTACAAACTGCCAAGCTGGGGAGCTGGTGGGCCATGCTCCCCAGAAGTTGGTAGTGCAGGACCGAGCTATGCTCTTTCCAACATGGGGCAAGTCTCTCTCCCTTTGTGACTCCCTGTCTCTATTAACATTATAGTTTCAGTGTAACTGTCCCACAGCTCGTGAGGTTCCCTGCCATGGCAAAAATCTGCCAAATGCTCTGGATTTTGCAGGAGGCAGTCTTCCAGACCACCAGGAGAGGGGTGAGAGGTGGATTCGGAGTTCAGGAAGGCATGGAGAATATTAGATCAACTTTTGGCCCAGGCAAGATACTGCTTGTAGCACTATCTCTCTGTGGAAGGAGTCCCGGCCCTCAGTCCTTCTCTCCCCTTTAGTGAAACAAAAGGTCCTCTGTTCTCTACTCACTTCAATCTGATCTCCTGGGGTGAGGGGGAAGGATTCCCGTCCTCTTTGGGATAAGTTTTGTACATGAAGGAGAGTTAAAGGACAGAAATTTAGCAATAACCTGGCGGATTAGAGCTGTGCCAAGAGAGAAGGTTGAAGAATACACATCAACCCTGCTGAGGTGAGCCACAACCCCAAGGATACAACAAAAAATACAAAATCCTTCACCAAGCAGACAGGAGTCCCCTCCCCCATAAGAATGGCTCAAAGTACTCCATACAAACAAATGAACAGAGTTCAAAAGTCCTCCCATTATATCCCTCAGGAGAGAACCTCTAAAAACTGAAACTACCTCCCCTACTAGGGTGCCATGGCATTATCTTGACAGTCATAAAACTTTATAAAACTGTATATATTCTATATCTTCAATTATGAGCCCCCAGGACTTCCCTCCACTTTCACTCTGAGGTCTGTAAGCCTGTCCCCCAGGAGTCCATATTCTTGGGTATTTTCTCGAGAGATGTGGACAGAACATAGACTGCTGCTGTTCAATGCTGATTCTGCAGCATGGGAGTGAGGAGAGGATGGTCAGCTGACAGAGAACAATAGAGGAGTGGTAGTGCCCCAAGGTACAGAGCAGCAGCCACAGTGGCAACAATAGGGCTCACCCCTGGATATTCCAGAGTTATGCCCCTGCCTCTCTGGGCAACCAGAGGAGGCCAGGCATCTTTTCTGGTGGAAGCCACTGGAAGACAGATCTGGGATGGAAACGTAGGCCACATGAGTGATGGGTTTGCCTGAGGCATACCGGCCTGGGCAGAGTCTGGGGACTAGAATATGCATGCGCAGAGCTGGCAGATTCCCAGGGCAGGGCTGACCCAGAGGACTCCTTTACTGAGCCTGAGATGCACCCCAACCTCAGGGGATCATTAGCCGAGACAAAGGAGGGCAGGCAGAGGCTAGAACTCAAAGCTAACTGTGCCGCTGGAATACAAACTGCAGCCAAGACCGAGTAGTGGCATAGCAGGGCTTCAGACACAGGTCCTGTGAACTCAAAACAGTTTCTCTTCTGCATGAAAATATAGCTGGGACAGAAACAAATTCTGCAAAGTTGTTCGGTTCTGCCAGTAGCATCAATCAGGGGCGGGGCTAGAACTTACTGAATAGCCCCAGCCTCCATTAAGCACCCGAGGTTGTCAGTCCTCAACTCCCCCTGCTAGATAGTGGCAGAGAGCAGCAGCCAGGCTGAGGAGACATAGATCTTACTGTGATTCAGACAGGTGCAAACCCCTCGAGTATCTGCTCATTGGAGGCATCTGGATCACAGCCCTGTGGGGTTATCAGTGACTTGGTGTGACAGAGGTACAAAGTGGGGAAGGAGACATCAACCTTCTCAGACTAATCTATTTGCTGGGTGGGTCCTCCTGACCTCATGGACCACCAGAGCAAGTCATATTTGAGTTGAGTTGTCAGCAGACCCCTATGGTCTAATTGCCAGAGAACTTTTAAACTCTCCCACCTGAGACAGGTGCTGACTGATACAATTGATATGGACCTCTTGAATTGGGCCAATTGCCTGAGGACTATTCAAGAAGTACTCTGTGTGTTTAGTTGTAGGAAGGTTTGATTTTTCTTTTCCAATTGTTGCCTGTCGGTAGCGGGGTGACATAATTGCTGATATTTCTCCACAGCTGAGACTTCAACCCAGAGTAACTTATTCACTAGGGTAGGATAGAGACCAGATGGAAGCAAGACAAAGCCACTTAGTGCCACTACACCAAGCAGGTCCCCAGTTTTTCAGGCTGTAGCACTGTATGGGTCCTTGTCAAAGCTCCAGGGGAAAAGGTACAAAAACCAGTCCCAGCTTTTTGGAAAAGGGCTGGTTAATCACTACTCCTGGATCCCCCAATCCAACTTCTCTTTATCTGCTCATCTAGTCAAACTGTAAAATAATCATGGGGTGGGAACATTGGAAAAACTCTGGTAACATGAATAACCAGAGTAGATCAATCCCCCCAAGGAAAGATATGGCAGATGCAATTGAATATCCTATTCATAAACAGATGGCTGAGACGTCAGAAATCGAATTCAGAATTTGGATTGCAAGCAATATTAAAAGAATGGAGAAAAATTTGGAATAGAAATTCGAGAGCAATTCAAAAGTTGTCTCAAGAATTCAACAAATTTAAAGACAAAATCACAAAATATTTTGACACATTGAGGCAAGAATTTTCAGCCCTCAAAGATCTGAAAAATACAGTAAACTCCTTCAGTAACAGAGTGGATCAAGCGGAAGAAAGAATTTCTGACATTGAAGACAAAGCTTTTGAATGCTCCCAAACTCTCAAAGAGGAGGAGAAATGGAGAGCAAATTGGATCATTCTCTCAGAGAGCTCTGGCATAATTTGAAGAAGGCTAATATCTGCATCATTGGAATCTCTGAAAGCAATGAAGTGGCTTCATAAGGCACAGAGACTCTTCTCCATGAAATTATGAAAGAGAATTTTCCAGACATGTCAAGAGATTCTGAAATTCAGATAGCAGACAGTTTCAGAACCCCAGCATGACTCAATCTGAATAAGACATCCCCAAGGGATAAATCCGACTTGGTCATGGTGTATAATTTTTTTGATGTGTTGTTGGATTCTGTTTGTTAGGATCTTATTGAGTATTTTAGCATCGATATTCATTAGTGATATTGGTCTATAATTTTCTTTTCTTGTTGGGTCTTTCCCTGGTTT